>JAECZT010000083.1:0-27400 GCA_020055645.1 Tomocerus qinae | reverse complement strand
TATCCATCTAATGTTGTAGTTTTATATTCTAATCAACTTCTAAACTACTTTATAAATGCCGAAACATGAGGCTCATTTGCAAAGCTATTATAAAGTATAGAAGGTGACTCTTTTCTAAATGCGAAAATAGTAAATATATAATGATTATTCTGCCCCTGTTCGTGCTGATTCTCTCCACTCATGGCCATAATATAATTCGAATATATTATATTGTACTGAACTTTCGCTATTAACTCAATTGGTTATATTGTGATAAAGAAGACGACGTAATATCTTTGCTCTCGCCGGTTCATTTTATGACATTTTGTAATAGCGCAATGCTATTCTTTTTATTTGCAAAATTACATTTTTTAACTTCAATATTCACCTATATTTTAAATTCTTTATTTGGAATATTTTCACGCATGGATCATGCATCAATCACCTAAGTCTCTTGACTTTCACATAATGAGAATCTTATCTCATCAGTAATGTCAATGTTCTGTGTCAAAAGATAATAAAAATGAATGAAAAAATGTATGAAAGATGGAGAAAAATTAATTTGTTCTGTATGGCCCATATAGTTTCGATTAGGAAGAATGATAGAGGAAAAATTATTTAAAAACTGAAGCTTTACAATTTTTGGGAGTTTCGTCAAAAAACGGCTTAGTTTTTGTTGGGTTGTAGTTGTAAGTTATCCCACAGTGAACCGAGTATAAGAAAAGTAGCAACAAGGTTGCAGCTATTTATTTTCTGTTAAGGTTTAATTGTCTTAATATCTTAACTGACTATACTATATATAGTAAGTTGTGTTATACCAGAGTTCATAATGTTTTTAATTTACCGTATATTATAATCATATTAGATAATAAAATGAATATGTGGTTAAGTATGTAATTTAACTTGAAGTGGTTGAACGCCAAAGGTCATTTCTAACAATGCGGACAATGTAGTGCATTATCTATGTGGCTTTTGCGAATAAAAGTTGAACGATTGTCTAGGTCAGTGATACAAACTGCAGCCTCTGCGTGTCTCCGTATCTTAGAATAACCACCTACAGCGATAATTAGGCATAATGTTATGCTAAGTTCTTCACATTCATTTCGTGCATTCTTCGCTTCGGTGCATAAAATCTAGTCGACGACGTTCAAGTTTGAATTAAGTTATGCATATTGCAATGGTATGTGAACTAAATATGAGTATCAATTTTTAACAAAGTGCGACGGTATTTCGTTTCTCATTTTTATTTATTCTGAGCATTTTTAGCAGCGTTTAAAATATTTTCAATGTAAATAAATAAAGTAATTAATTATTTGTACGTAGATATTTACAATTTGTGATAGGAATCATTTGGAACCACTTTAAATGTTGTTATTGTTGGCATTGAATATTCCACTGCTAAGTTGGTAGCGTTCTCTAAGGAGTCGATTGAAAAGATTATCCTGTTGGTATTGGTTCGTGCCCGCTCTCCGCAGAAGACTGGCAGGTGGGGCAAACAGGCGAAGAAGATTGTTCAAAGTGACCCTTACACCCTCCGCTGAATTAAATATCGGACTCGTAGTATTGAATCTTCTACGCATATCCATCTCCAACATTTCCTGAATTTCCATATTTATTGTCATTATACACATTTATTAAAATATTAATTATTATAAATGATTTTACCTCGAACATCTCCATGGGAATTACTTCGTTATCAGCAATCGCCTAAAAATTGGTCAAACTCAGATGGTATTATGAAAATTAATTGTACATTAATCATATATGATTCTATAAATATTATACGCAGTGTCCGCAGAGCCTTAGTAGTTATAATGGTAGCGGTGTCATTTTGGAAAGTGATAACTTAAGCTAAAACATTTTATTGCATTTTATAGCAGTTAAGAGTTGATTAAAGTACATTTGTAATCAATTTAAGCATTTAAACGGAATTAAAGACTTTTTTCCGGCGAAGAGTTTACATGGTATGTATTTGGTCATTTTTTTTACCATTTTAGGCCAGGCCGGCTAAATTCTAAAAAAGTCGGGGCCAAAATAAAGCAGAGTAGACGCCCTTGAATCGGATTTTTCTCTAACTTATTGAGTAACAATTTATCGTAAAGCAGCAATATTAATTGGATGCTTAATAATAAAAGTAACCGACCTCCAGCTGCTCGTCATCGTCATCCTCCACCGTCACAGTAATGTCTGTTGTAGGAGGAGTCGGGGTAGAGTTTCTGAATGACAAGGGTACTAAACAATAAGCACGAAAAACAATTATATACATCATCAATTTATCACAGTTTTAAAGATATCTATATGTAAAATAGCCTTAAGAATAATGGGACATAAAAATGGGACAATTGCATTTGTGAATATGCATAATAAACTGAAAAGTAATCCAAAATTAATGTACCTACAATTAAACAAGAATAAATAAGCTATTTATAATTATTTAATTTGTTTACCTCTGATGAAGACTCCGGATCCGATTTGAATGTTGTTTGTAGAGTTGTCATTGGAGAGTGGGATAGGGTCGAGGGGGCGAGTCCGGATGTCGTCGTTGATGAGAGCCGTAAGGAGTTCGATAGGAATGTATGTGTATCTCACCCTCGACCTCACCCTCGTCTTCTTCTGCTGCCTCGTCTTGGTCCTTTTTGTCGGCTGGGGTGGGGGCGGAGCCTGGACTCGTCTTGAAGTGGTAGTAACAGGTGTGTAGAGATACTGGAACTGTCCGGGTGGAGGGGCGGGGTAGAGACGGTTTGGAACTGTAGACACAAAGTTAGTGTACTCCTGTCCTTCTGTCACTCCCCCCAGGACACACAACAACAAAGCACTCTAAATCAAAAAATAAATAAATATTTAAAAAATTAATGAGTAAATAGAAAATAAAAATTGTTAAATATAAAACTCACAGAAATGATCATCTTCATGATTGTAGTATGCAAATGAAAGCGAGTGTGGCTGTAGGTTGAATATTTATATGGTTACTCCGTCACGTTAGAACTGGCCACGGTTCGCTTCCCTTCGAATGATGTCAGCAGCTCTCTTAATCCTCGTCAACAGCCGTGTCAACTACTCTCTTATTCCAAATGTCAATCTTAAGATATACATCTACATCCAACTGCACTGTAATCACAACTTGTTTTGATGCAAATGAGTAAAGCACATTTAGGCTATGAGAACATCAACATTTATTTCTCCTAAGTCCTGACTACGCCTTTTTCACATTCAATTATTGCGAATTCTGTTAAGATTTTTTCTATGGCAAATCTATCATTTATATGGTAAATTTATATTCAATAACATTTCAAATAAAAAGCAAATTCATTAAATCAGAAAAAAGGATTTCAAGACACGGTTTTTTAGATTAAATAAAAAAATAAATGAAATGTCAGAAAAAACAAAAATTAAAATTAAGTGTTGCGAAACAATTTGTAAAATTTCAATCTCTTGTAGTTAGTAATTTTTCAGAGACTTGAGACTATAATCAATGTTTTAAACAAAGCTAAGGTCGCATTTCTAAAGTTTGTAACGTGAAACAAGATATTTACGATTTTATTATTACAGATATTTATTCCATACATTTTCTTAAGTAGTATTTTGATCGGGTGCATGATTTTCCTCCGAATGCTGGCTCTTCTCCTGTATAAGTAAAAGGGACTTCAGATTTTATCCATAAGAAATGGTTTTACAAACTTACAGACGTGATGGTTGGAATGCATACTCGGATTTTGTACTTCAGTAAAAAGCTTCCTTCTATTTCGAGGCAAGTTGACGGGTAGAAATAAACCCGCCGTCCGTCTGCGTGCCTGGGATAGAGAAGGAATGTTGGAGCAAAGTACAATATCCAGCTACACTAGTCTGAAAACACTCCGAAAGTCTCAAGTCGCCAAACGGAAATCATAATAAGGTAAGCAAAGAGCTCATGTCAAACACAGAAAACCTATTCGTTTCGGAGTAAATAATTTTTATTATAATTTTACAGTCTTAAAGTTATCAAAACGAGTGCAAATATGAATATTAGATGTCTTTGGTTTACTACGTGGGGGTACACAAAATGTATTGCTAATTAAATAAATAGTGCATATTTTATTTGAAATGAGCAAACTGTATTCTTGGTGGTGATGTTTAGATTTTTTTCCTACTTCTATTTTATATTTTTATATACATTATATCCATAACCTAACTTACCCATTATGTACGTAGGTTTATTTTTTAAATACCAAAAATGCTCTTAATATTATAGCCTCAATACGAAAAGGAATTAGGAAAGGAAACCTAAAAGGCGATAATTACAGCCACTTAACTAGTCCGCGCGTTCGGAAAAGCCAAAATATAAGTGTGACATAGGAATATTTATACAAATGATTATTTGTTAGCCTCTAAGCTCTTTATTATTCTCATCTATTTTTATTGTCATTTGGAAAATTCACTCTTCATAATTTTATTTACAGTAACATCAATCACCATACGTTATAAATTTTATTATTCGTGTCTTAAATTTAATTTAATATTGTATGTATTTTTTAAAGGGTAGTTTAATAAAAAACAATATATTGTAATTTATCTAAATACCTAAATGGTAAAATGTAGCTGAAAGCTAATAGATTTTAAAGAAAATAGCAAAAACGACAATTCTGATTGAGATGTGAAAAATACTCTTGAGTTTATAATAAGTTGGGTCTTTAAATTGCAGTTGTGGAGATAAAACAAGAAATCGATCACATAGAATACTGATCATTTAATTCTGCAAAGAAGCAACCTTGCTGAAACATCTACGTCGACGTCTATTCACCATTGCTATGAAAATGTGTCGAAGTTCCAATATGACGTTGCAGAAGGAGTAGAGTCTGGTCCTTGATTGCCTAATTGTGTTTATCGCTATTTGACGTGCAGAATGGAAATATTGGAAACAATTTTGAACAGAAAATGTAGATTTGTAGCAAAAGATTTCCAGGAGAAATGAGAGGAGAAGGCCAAGACATAAATATGCACACAAAATGAAAATCGTGTGGATCTTCATCCCCAAGTTGATCCCCACGGGCTGCATCTCTTTATAATTCGATTTTAAATACGATATTTTATATGGCTGGTCGCCTAAGTAATTGTATTGTTCCTCCCAAAACGTTAAAAGTCCGTTCTCCAACATCCGTTGGAAAAACGACTGGAAATTGTAGCGATAGCTGTAATGAAATTTATAGGACAGCCGTTTTGTTTCTGCAACGCCCTTGGTCATTATGCAATGTCCTTTAAATGATGTGTGTGTTGGGATACGTTGGACGTGGTATTGTCCTCCCTGTTTCTCCATGGTTAAAAATATTTTCATTGAATTGTTAGTTAACAAATAAAACGTTTGGTCAATAATTGATCGATTAAACGAAACTTACTTGAAGTTTGATCGCAATTCTGCGAATGAATACTCTTTCCGGAGTAATTACTTACTATTCGTATATCCCGGGTATACTGGCTCAACCACACACTTATCAATGCTGAAAATACCTACCTACCTACGCCCGCCATTCCTATATTCTTTCATTCTTCAAAGCACGTTTTGTAATCTTTGGGTTATATAATTTAAAGAGGGTGGGTGGGAAGTAATTACTCCGGAAAGAGTATTCATTCGCAGAATTAAGATCAAACTTCAAGTAAGTTTCGTTTAATCGATCAATTCTGCTTTACTCTACTCTTTCCTTTCGTAATTACTTACTATTCGTATGATGTTTAAAGCATGTTACAAAACGATTTTATTGAAACAAAATGTTAGGTTCATAACATTATCAAGAAAAATAGCAGTAGCAAATTTCTTTCTATTATCAATAGGTCTATGATAAAATTTTGCAAATGTGCAAGAGTTTTCTGTCCAACCAGCTCTATCACGAATTTGATTCACACTTACACCTTTGGAAAAGGCAGCCGATGTAGCTGAATGTCGCGTGCTGTGAGTTGAAAAGACTTCAGTATTAATACCAGATTCCTTCATAATACTCTTTATCCATCTGCTAATAGTTTGTGATGTAACCGGTTTATGTTCCGTAGTCAGAGATAGAAACAAGTAATCAATATCAGTTCCTCGAAATGATTTGGTGACATCTAAATAGTGTTCCAAGGTTCTGGCCACGCACCATTCTGGATGTTCTATAAATCTGGGCAAGTACAAACATGGTTGAGACCGATTTGGATTGCTGGTTTTGATAGCGTCCGTTATATATATTTCATACCCATTTGTATGTTGAACAATATTCGAGATTTTTATCAGAGATAAAGTTTGTACCCGATGAGCAGTGACAAGAGCCATCAAGCCAATTAGCTTGTAAGTTAAGTTTTTGAAAGATAACTCATTAAGTGGTTCCAGGGCACCCAAGAAATTCATCATTTCAGAAGGATCCCAGATGTTATTATATCTTGGCTTTGGTGGTTTCATTCGGGCGACTCGCTTCATGAATCTTGAAATGAGATGATGATTTCCGATTGATTGACCGTTTGTATGTGGTAATAATAATGACAACGCTGACCTTGTCGTTCCAATAGCACTGTATCCAACACCTTTGTCGAAACGTTGTTGTAAAAACTGGAGACAATTTGTGACTGTCGGAGTGTAAGGACTTATGACGTTTTCCACCGAAAATTTCCACCATAGTTGTAATGCAGACTCATATTGTGCCCATGTTGAGTCCGATACTGATTGTAACATAACTTGAATTGCTGATGGTGGTGTCTTCTGTTTTTCTAAGGCTTGGCTGATAAAATTCCTCCCGCCAGGGAAAGATGCTTGTGAAGTGGATGCATTCTGTTCAGAAAGGTTAATAAATTAGGCTTTGGATTAATTTTTACCATATTTCCTTTTAAGAGTTGGAGGAATAATGGGAACCATGGTTGGTTTGTCCAGTAAGGGACAACAACCAAACCAATAGCTTTATCCGTAATCATTTTCTTTAGGGTTCTATGAATCAAAGCAAATGGTGGAAAAGCGTAAAGAATTTCTTGTCCCCAATCTAAGGTGAAAGCATCAATATTAATTGCATAAGGGTCATGCTTCCATGATACATATCGCTCACATTGAGCATTTTGGTATGTAGCAAATAAATCTATTGTGGGACATATTTTTAATGTATTGCACAATCTATGAAATACATTTTCATTTAACTTCCATTCGGAATCTGTTTCTTTTATTCTAGATTCTCGATCGGCAATTATGTTATCTTTTGATTGTATATAAGAGGCAAAAAATAAATAATCCATTATCTTCACAGTACTTCCATATCTGCCTAGCTACCTCATTCAGCAATGGATGTTGTATCCCACCCATTCGATTAATGTATGAAATGGCTGTTGTATTGTCTATTCGTAACAATATCTGGCAATTGAACTTTTTGTTTTGAAAATGTAATCAAACCAAGATATGCGGCACGTAATTCTAAGTAATTTATGCTTTTCTTAGATTCCGCTGAACTCCACCAACCGTGCGAGACTTCGCCATTACAAGTTGCCCCCAACCTGATTTTGACGCGTCTGAAAATATTTCCATTTCATATTTATCTTCTCTGAGCTTACTACTTTTCCGAATATTGTTTCTCCACCAATCTATGTCTTGCCAAGCATTTGCCGTTAAACTAAATTTGGCGTTATAATTTCCGTAATTAGCTTTAAGAGCGAGAAATTTTTCCCTTTCCAATATCTTTGTATATAATAATCCGTATGGAACTGCTGGGCAAGCTGCGATTAACTGTCCCAAAAATTGGGCAAATACACGAATCTTCACCACTGCAGTTTTCTGCAAATTGTCAATTTGGTTTTCAATATTTTGTATTTTATGATCAGGAAGGGAAATACTAAGTTCATTCGAATTAAAGAGAAAACCTAAATAAAGTATTTCCTTCTTCGGATCTAGCTGACTCTTTTTTAGATTTATCACAAGCCCAAGTGATTTCAAGAGGTTAGTTGCTGTCAAAATGTCAACTTGACATTGTTGATATGATGTTGCAACTATAAGTAGGTCATCTAGATAAATAGAATTACTTAGCCCTTGTTTACGCAAGAAAGATACGACTGGTTTCATAATTTTAGTAAAAATCCTAGGAGCAGAACTTAAACCAAATGGGAGGCATGTAAATTCGTATAGAATTCCTTGCCATTCCAATCTTAAATATTTTCTATGATTTTCCCAAATAGGAATTAAGAAGTATGCGTCTTTCAGGTCAATAGACGCAAAATAGCAATCCTTAAACATTAACTTCTTGACTGTTCTGTAATCTTCCAATTTAAAATGATGATATTCGATATACCTGTTTAATTTTTTCAAATTAAAAATGAAACGACTGTTTCCGTCTGGTTTGGGTACCAAGAAATAAGGAGAAATGTATTCTCCGTTTTCATGTTGACATTCTCTTATTGCTCCTACATCTTTTAAATTACTAATCGACTCCTATAGGTTTGCAATTTCATTTAAATTGAACGTAGGAGTAACAGGGACCATTCTTTGAATTGGCCGTGTTAATAATGGCAGTTTATAACCAGAAATCGCGGACAAAATTGTCGGATCTTCTGTTATTCTTGCCCATCCTTGTAAGAAGTATTGTAATCTACCAGCATGTTTATAACTTACCTCGTGGTTTACTGACGGTGATACGTTTTCAGGGGTTTGTAGTTCTTCTGGTGTCCTCGCCCGCTCTGTTTCGTTCCCTGTCTCGAATGGAACGGGCGTTTGAAGTTTAAAGGCACATTTTGGCTTTGTTGCTGCCGTTTGTAACCGCCACTTTTTTGTGGAGTAACTTTCTTGCTTTTGGATGCATCTTCTTTATTCCAAGATGCATTTAATTTTTCCAGATCTTGAGCAGCTTTTATCTTCTCCGATAGTTTATCGCCGAATAGATTGTTGTCTATCTCAGACTCTGCGGCCACAATTTTTCCTTTGCCTTTCAGATTAGACAATATCAATTGTCTACGGTAAATGGACATTGAATGTTGGGCGTCCAGTATCATCTGACTACTGTCATTTATCCCAGTTATGATTTTGTTGATGTCCAATGGATTGTCATCCTTCAAGGATTTTTTAGTCAAAAGTTCTGACAGAATATTACTTAATCCTGCCAATCCATGGCCAAGTTGGTCTTGAATGTTAGATAATTCCTTATCCCTGGCATTCACAAATTGCGAAACCCCGATTTCAAACTCCTTATTTAATATCGGTTTTCCAATTTTAATAGCATTAACTGGGATTAAAGATTTAATTGCCAGTGCCTTTTTGTCGTCATCCTTCAATCCTCCTGTGGCAATCTTTTCCCAACGAACTGCCAATTCTTTGTGGATTTCTGGCCCATAAGATTTATTCTCAGATATAGGACCTCCCAACATTTGTATGGACTCGTCATCGAGATCCGGGTGCAAAACCAAAACATCATCATTTCGTTCTGTGCCTGGAGCGACCAAGTCTGTTTGTTTAGTATTAAACACCAGCCCTTGTCGGCCGTCGTGGCTTTCGTTGTCAGGATATTCATAAGATTCCGAACCATCAGAAGGCGAATAACTGCGGTTCCGGAATCGAGGCGAACGAGACCGTTCCCTATATTTGGCTTTGTCAGCTTGCAAGTCTGCAACTGATTTTGCCAAAGATTGCAATTTTTTGCTAATATCCTTAATCGAACATTGTTCTGTTGACGATGATCTTGATCGTTTATGCGATCTATGTTTTGATTTTTTGGACTTGTGCTTCCTTTTGAGGGAATAACTATGAGCGCTTGAGTCACTCATAATTGTTGACAGAAAAGACGCTGAAATTAAAACAAACTAAAAACACAATTTTAGATAGGTATTACTGTTTCAGTCTTTCTATAAGAAATTCAAAATAATTATTGCAATGTTTTTAAAACAAAACTGATCTAAAACTTACGCTGTTACCAAAATTTTATCGAAAACTCGAAATTTTTGAGAGCTTCAATACCTTAGTGTGATTGCGCCAGCACACAAGAAGAATGAAAGAATATAGGAATGGCGGGCGTAGGTAGGTAGGTATTTTCAGCATTGATAAGTGTGTGGTTGAGCCAGTATACCCGGGATATACGAATAGTAAGTAATTACGAAAGGAAAGAGTAGAGTAAAGCAGAATTACTTTACCACCCTTGTATACAGGTTTTTCTATTCCAAGGTCATAAATATAAACACTTGAATTCATCTTTTCCAACATTTTGTGTGCAACGAATACATCAGTTTTGTTATCATCCAAGCTGCTTAGACTATCTTTACGCCACAGTAGTTTGTAACCATTTTCCACGAGGTCTTTGAAGTCGTTGAATACTTTCTTGTCTGGAGGTGCAATGATTTCGCTAGTTATCCAAGTTGCATAGAGAGTAGTGAAAGCGAATCCAGTGATTGCTATCATCAAGAACAGACTTCTCCTTCTGTTGTAGACAACTCCTTGGTCTAATAGAACAGCTGCCAAGGAGATCAAAATCCATTCCAGTTTCTTAGCCGGGGAGGAATTTGATCCGAAAGACAAAACTAAAAGTGAAAGTGGGAAAAGAGAGAAGATGAGGAGCCAGCAGTAATCATCAAATGTATTCTGAATTAGCACAGAAAGTGGCACGTCCTGGACATTGGGTGATGGTTCGCAGTAGACGGGGCGTGATCTACAAAGCGTTGGGTGAAAAGCTTGGGTTTCTGGCATAAAAAGCAGTAAAATTTAATTTGTCGGCCATTAATTTGACAGCTGGGACCTGTTGTGGACAAATTTCGCGACCCAATCTTTTAACTGTAGGATATACGAGTGAACCTTTGCATTGTGGCAATGTATAGGGGATAAAATAGAAAGGAAAATCAAGATTAATTCCGACAATTCGTGTCCCATGTAGATGCCCATTTAGCGAGTACCAAACTCTTTCCCAATTTTCATTCAAGATTTCTGCATCTGCAACGAATATTATTTGTTTGTACAGATGACCAGTGTACACTGAAATGCGGGTCGAGTTTTCTATCACCAATGCAAACAGTGGACCAGTCAGCTCTCCCTGAAAAAAAGGTGAGAATTGATTTTGGAATTTACTCCTTTCATAAACAATTATGAATGTAGATGGGCGACGATTGATTTCCTTCCCGAAAAATAGAGTTAACGATAGAATTAGTTGGTGAGGTTCCATTAAAATGTTGACGCTGCACAGATTATTTGACAGATCTCGTGGATTTCTCTCATGTCGATTGAAGAGGTCTATGTTGTAAGTGTGTGACGCCACAGTCCACGGCTGAAGATGCTGATTGTTTAATAGGAAAGTCGTCGCCCAGACGGACTCAGGAAATATGATCAAGTTGAAATCACAATTCTTGTAATATGACAAATTTCCGCCAACCACCAATTCTACAAGAATCATCCGAATTGCGAAAACCGAAAATAAATTGTTAAATATTTTGCAATCCATTTTTCTCCTTTGTTTAAGTCCGACTTGGTTTTCTAGTTGGAAGGTAGACAGAGGAATGGCGTCGTCCCTCTCGTAACGATTATACGATTAGGTAGTTCGAATAGACCAAATTCTAACACATTTCTTTGTAGATACACCATATATCCACAAATAGTTCTGACTTAATTAATTATATGATCCCTACCAATGTGGGAAAGAAAACCGTGGAGAATGACAAAATGAAATGCCGAACACATACTTCTGTAAATACTTTTCTGGAAATAATTAGAATTACTTGCTCTTAAACCCAATATTAATCCTTTTTTCATATGATTATAAAAAATCTAAATATGTTAGAAATTTATAAAGTTTTTAAATTGAAGTCGGAAACACAATTTTAGAAACCGACAACTCCGAATGAAATGAAATAAATATAAAGAAACAATATTGGAATTTTTTATCAGCTATCAGCATGTTATGCATATTGGAAATGTTGATTCATTCCTTCCGTATAGAATTTCATTACCTCCTAATTTAGATTATCCTTATAGATAGTTTATGCCAACGAGGAAAACATTATATAAGATTAAGAGGACAAAAAATATTTGTATTTGGGAGTAGTGTACTCCCAAATACAGCAATATTAATACTGTCACCAGGCTTAGCTAATATTTAATTTCGACTGATTTATTTGACAATATTTTGGTCAATACTAATACTAACCCAGAGATGTATTTCATTTCCATGTAATACGCACTTTGCTTTTATGATCGCCCTACCAAACATACATGCATACATAGATATATAGGTAGGTAAATTTATTGCTTTATCAAATCTATACGATTATAATATAGAGATAATATAATAATATTTAACAAACACTTAGTGACTCCTTAAAAGTAGACAAACAATGTGGTCAGTTTCTGATAGTTAGTATGGTGGGACAAAAACAACTATCACGGTATTTATTTCGCTTGGGCTATGGAAAGATTCCTATGTCACGTAATGTATAGACACGACAATTTTATATAACATTAGTAACTTATATCTATAGACTGCAAATTCGGAGAGAGGTGATTGGTCGTTGTAGAATGGAGCTGCTAAAAACCTAGTAGAATTTGTGGTTCACAAATACAATGTATACGAGCATTTTCCACACAATGCGAAATGCTATCTGTTCCTCTCACATTATAAACCTTCCTCGAAACAAGAAAAAATTCCATAAGCTGATGGCTGATATTATAAGTTATTATATTATAGGCCAAGTCTTCGTATCATCAGGGCATCATCCAATATTCATAATATAGACGTATGTTTTGGCTAAGCATTTCATGTCACTGAGAAACGAAGAGACTGAAAGGCCTTTCTTTCACGCCAGTCAGTCTGCTTTTTATAATATTATATTCTGCATCGAATACTTTTTACACAGCTACTTTAACATAGAAATCCTATATATCATTTGATATATGATTTTATGCGCATTTGGTTTGTGACTTTGTGACCTTCAATTTGAATTGCGATGAAAAATATTACCAATATGTATCAAAGTATTAGTTTTAATCAATGTCTTAATTATTATCCGATTTAGGATTGCTTCAACACTTTTATAAAATAACTTTAAATGGCTTATCCAAAATCTGATGGATATGTTATTATATTAAGTAGTTTTTTAAATGGTGAAAATGGAACATACGAAGTATTATGTTTACCATTAATATGTACATAAAACTTTCATAGGTATGATGTAGGTGTTAATAATAAAAGTGCAGGTATTGTGAAACCAGAACAAAGCTTCAAACTACCACAAGAAATTAATTTCAAACATTATTATACATAACAAAGCCTGCATTTCAACATTTAAGCCTTTCGTTATAATTTAGGATAAGTAGTTAATATATTTGTGGCAATCATTCTTGTGTTGTAATATTGTAGCACAGCATTAAATTTATTGATTCATTTCATGCTCAGACATACAAGGTAGGCTGGGTAGACCACGAAAGCGGACGATATAATACATAACAAAGTCAACTTGTCTTTTAAAACTTTAGGATTTATTTATCACTACGAAGGAGGAATAAATGGTGAAAATGGACGTTAATTGGAATCGTTCATTGAAAGGAGGAAAACTCTGATTGGTGTGCAATTTTGTTTGCATCAAGGTCTATGAAGCTTTTTGTATCAATTTAGTAAATGGTAATCCAAACTGTCATTAAGCAAGCAAATAATAATTTAAATTAATTGCACTTCAACAATTAGCACTCTAAATTATAGTTTTAAATGATATTTGTTGCAATAATTAATTCTGAAATAATAAACCTTGCTTTTCTTTGGTAACATGTTCGTGACACGATTTCGTCTGACAATCTTCTTCTATTTGAAGGACAATGTAATGTTTCGATGAAATATTTAAATGTGTTGCAATGTCTCGGCTGTCTGCTGTCTGATTCTGGTCTCTAAAATACAAAAATCTTAGAATATGTCAAACAAATTTATGAAACTATTGATATATGCCACGTTTAACCACGATCATATTCCTCGAAGTTAATATTGTATTATGATAATAAATATGGAATTAGGATTGCACAACTACTGCATATATTATAATTATTGCCCAAAAAGCCTAAGGCTGTCAATACGAGTCACTGCCTCCCACGATTGGAAAAGCTAAAATATAAACGCGACATATTATGTAGGAATATTTATACAGATGGTATTTGTTATTCTCTAAAGACTGCATAATTCACATTTATTTTTATTTTAATTAGGAAACTATTTCTTCGTTCATACTTTCATTTATAGTAACATCAATGACAATAGGCTATTTGTTTTGGGCTGTAACAAGGAATTGGAAAGATATCAGTAATCTAATTATTCTTTTCTAATGTAAAGGCTGATGTTGTGTGAAAAGCTAAGTCTATGTCTTTGGCTAGCTTAGAACTAATTGAAATGAATTGATGACTTCTAATTACTGAATACTGAATAGAATGATGACTATTAGCAATGCAAGTAAAGAGACTCAAAAGAAACAGTACAAAATTTCTTGTCAGGTTCTTAGTTTATTTGCTGTAAAGGAGAGCGTAATTTCCTGACTGACTTGTTCAATAGAATGCTTATCTAAGACTCACCATAATACATTGGTCGGAGGTTGTATTTATAGACTCCGGAAAATACATGACAAAGATACAAGAAATACAAAGGAATTCAGACGAACATGAATGCGTAATGAGGTTTCTTGGCGTCAGTCGAAAGTTCAACGTGCACAAATCGAGTTGGTTTCATATAACTTCTCATAACATAAAGGTCAAAACTATATAAAAAGTACATACAATAAAAGCGTACAACTTTTGACATCGGTGATTAAGATAACAATTTTCTTACATTAATTAACATAATGTCTGAACACAAAAGTACACGAATATGAAACACATCATAGAATACATTACATTACATGGATAAAGTTCATTGTATCGTACCTTGAAAGGAATGAAGTTTCCTGCATACTAATTAGAGTCAACTGAATATTAACTTATGAATATATTAAAACACAAATATTACAAGTCATAAACCGCCTACTGAAATACACTGCTAAAGTTGGACATGACCACGGCGGGTTTCGTCATCTCCTTGTTCTTACTCTCATGTACGAGATGGTCTCCACATTTATATGATGGTCTCCGCATTTATAACATGAAACATTATAAGATGGTCTCCGCATTTATAACATGAAACATTGTAAGATGGTCTCCGCATTTATAACATGATACATTGAAAAGGTGGCCTCTTACAGTAAGGTGGCCTCTTATAGGTAAGATAGGAAGTGGCCATCTGCAGTAAAGTCAATTACAAATACATCTTACACTAAAACTTATAGAATAAATACAGAAGTCATATAAAATTAAAGATTCATGGAAAATTAACATATGACCGCCCTAACACTATTCATTTTATTATTCTTGTTTTAGTAATTTAATTTAGTATTGTATGTGTTTATTAAAGTGTAGTTTAATTATTATATGACAAAAACAAATTGTAATTATCAAAATTTAACTAAAATCTAATAGTTTATAAACATAATAGCAAAAACGACAACCCTGATTGAGATGTGAAAAATACATTGGAGTTTATAATAAGCTGCATGCGCATTCAAATTGCAGTTGTAGAGTTATAAAGAATACTGATTATTTAATTCTGCAAAGAAGTTACCTTCCTGAAATATTTACGTCGATGTCTATTCACCATTGCTATGCACAAGTGTCCAAGTTCTATTATGACGTTACAGAAGGAGTGGAGTCGGATCTTGATTGGCTAACAGTGTTTATCGCTATTTGACGTGCAGAATGGAAATATCGGGAACAATTTTGGAAAGAAAATATAGATTTGTAGCAAAAGAGTTCCAGGAGAAATGAGAGGAGAAGGCCAAGACATAAATATCCACACAAAATGAAAACCGTGTGGATCTTCATCCCCAAGTTGATCCCCCACGGGCTGCATCTCTTCATACTTCGATTTTAAATACGATAGTTTATATGGCTGGTCGAATATGTATTTGTGCTGTTCCTCCCAAAGCGTTAAAAGTCCTTTCTCCATCATCCTCTGGAAAAACGACTGGAAATTGTAGCGGAAGCTGTAATGAAATATATAGGACAGCCGTTTTGTATCCGCAACGCCTTTGGTCATTATGCAATGTCTCCCTTTAAATGATGTGAGAATTGGGATACGTTGGAGGTGGTATTGTCCACGTTGTTTATTCATGACTAAAAATATTTTCATTGAATGGTTAGTTAACAAATGATACGTTTGGTCAATAATTACTTTACCACCAATGTATACAGGTTTTTCTATTCCTAAGTCATAAATATAAACACTTGAATTCATCTTGTCCAACAGTTTGTTTTTAACGAATACATCAGTTTTGTTATCATTCGAGCCGTATCGACTATCTTTAAACCATAGTAGTTTGTAACCATTTTCCACGAGGTCCTTGAAGTCGTTGAATACTTTCTTGTCTGGGGGTGCAATGATTTCGCTAGTTATCCAAGTTGCATAGAGGGTAGTGATAGCAAATCCCGTGATTGCTACTACTAGAAACAGACTCCTTTTTCTGCTATAGGCAACACCCTGGTCTAATAGAACAGCTGCCAAGGAGATCAAAATCCATTCCAGTCTCTTAGCTGGGGAGGAATTTGACCCGAAAGACAAAACTAGAAATGAAAGTGGGAAGAGAGAGAAGATGAGGAGCCAGCAATAATCATCAAATGTATTCTGAATTAGCACAGAAAGAGGCACGTCCTGGACATTGGGTGATGGTTCGCAGTAGACGGGGGCGTGATCTACAAAGCGTTGGGTGAAAAGCGTAGCGTGTGGTATGGATATGGCAAAGTCATAAAACGCGTCCAACAATGCAATTGCTCCGGAAACCTCTTCCCACAATAAAGTGCTTGCGGTTTCTGGCATAAATGGCAGTAAAATTTAATTTTTCGCCATTACTTCGACAGCTGCGACTTCTTCTGGGCAAATTTCGCCCCCATATCTTTTAACTGTAGGATAGACGAGTGAACCTTTGCATTGTGGCAATGTAAAAGCGATAAGAGAGAAAGGCAAATAAAAATGAAACCCTCCAATTCGTGTCCCATGCAGATGCCCATTTAGCGAGTGCCAAACTCTTTCCCAATTTTCATCCAAGATTTCTATATCTACACGGTAATGTCTTTGTTTGTACAGATGACCTGTGTACACTGAAGTGCGGGTAGAGTTTTCTATCACCAATACAAACAGTGGACCAGTCAGCTCCTCCCGAAAATAAGGTGACAATTGATTTCGGAATTTCCTCCTTTCATAAACAATTATGAATGTAGATGGGCGACGATTAATTTCCTTCCCAAAAAATTGAGTTAAAAGTAAAATTGGTTTGTGTGGTTCCATTAAAATGTTGACGCTGCACAGATTATTTGACAGATCTCGTGGATTTCTCTCATGTCTATTGAAGATGTTTTTGCTGTAATTGTGTGAAGTCACAGTCCACGGTTGAAGATGCTGATTGTTTAATAGGAAAGCCGTCGTCCAGACTGAATTAGGAAATATGATCAGATTGAAATCACAGTTCTTGTAATATAACAAATTTCCACCCACCGTCCCTACAAGAATCATCCGAATTGCGAAAACCGAAAAGAAATTGTTAAATATTTTGGAATCCATTTTTTTCGTTTGTTCAGGTCTGACTTAATTTTCTAGTTGGAAGGTAGACAAAGGAATGGCGTCGTCCTTCACGTAACGATTACTCGGTTAGGTTGTTCGAGGAGACCACATTCTAACGCATTGCTTTGTAGGTACACCATATATCCCAAAAAAGTTCTGACCTAATTAATTATATGATCCCTGCCTATGTGGGATATAAAACCGTGGGGAATGACCAAATGAAATGATGAATTGACAAACAAATACTTCTGTAAATACTTTTCAGGAAGTAATTAGAATTACTTGCTCTTAAACCCAATATTACTACTTTTTTCATATAATTATTAAAAATCTAGGTATGTAAGAAATTTGTAAAGTTTTAAATTGAAGTCAGAAGTACAATTTGAGAACTTGACAACTTTGAATGAAATGAAATAAATATAAAGAAATAATATTGGAATTTATTTTATCAGCGATCGAACGATCATGTTAATTATAAAGTCGGCACGCCGTAAACTATTTTTCAATGCCGCATGCCGTAAATGCCGTAGACGCCGTATAAACGCCGTAAATGCCGCAAATGCCGTAAACTACTTTAAACATAGTAAAATAGCATATTTATTAACTGTTCATTTTCAAAATTGAATCTATGTATTTTATTTATTTTTTAAAATCAAAAACGTTTCGCCAACTAAAGTCACAATTAATAGAAAAACTGAAATAATTTATATTATTTCTGTCTTTATTATTGCGAGAAATGACAAATACTGCATTGATTTATGAGTAATTTTGAATTTAACTGCTTCTTGTGGCTAAAAAATAGTTTTCGGCATTTACGGCATTTACGGCATGCCGTAAACTAAATGCCAAATGCCGCAAATTCAATTTACGGCATGCGGCATTTACGGCACACTCGATACATGCATATCGGAAATGTTGATTCATTCCTTCCATTAAGAATTCCATTACCTCCTAATTTAGGTTATCATTTATAGAGTAGTTTATGCCAACGAGGAAAACATTATTTAAGAATAAGAGGACGAAAATTTTTTAATTAACTTAAAAGTGGTATATGTTTGCATAGTAACCCATTTTACATATAGTCAGTGTACATTTAATATTGCAAGAAAATAGTAAACTACATCTGCATACATTTTAGCTTCTGCTAAAATACTACGAATAGATATTATACATAAACTATATTGTTATTTTCGTATAAAGAGCAAAGATCATAATATGTGGTATTCATTGTTGTCTTTATCAAGTCTACGATTATATATAGTATAGATATAATATAATATTTAACAAATACTTGGTGACTCCTTAAAAGCAGCATAAACAATGCGGTCAGTTTCAGATAGTATGGTGGGACAAAAACAACTATCACGGTATTTATTTCGCTGGGGCTATAGAAAGATTCTTATATCACGTAATGTATAGACACGACAATTTTATATAACATAAAGTAACTTATATCTATGGACTGAAAATTCGGGGAGAGGTGGAACCACGTAGAATTTGTGGGTCATAAATATAACGTATACGAATATTTACTACACAATACGAAAAGCTGTCTGTTCCTCTCACACTATAAACCTTCCTCGAAACAAGAAAAAATTGTATAAGCTGATGGCTGATATTATAAGCTATTATAATATAGGCCAAGTCTTCGTATCATCCAGGACATCATCCAATATTCATAACATAGACGTATTTTTTGGCTCAGCAATTCATGTCACATAGAAACGAAGAGACCGAAAGACCTTTCTCTCACGTCAGTCAGTCTGCTTTGTATAATATTATATTCTACATACTTCAAATACTTTTACACTACTTCTTTAACATGGAAATCCTATTTATCATTTGATACATGATTTGTTGCGCATTTGGTGTGTGACTTTGTGACCTTCAATTTGAATTGCGATGGAAAATATTACCAATATGTATCAAAGTACAAGTTTTAATCAATGTCTGAATTATTAGCCAATTGGGGATAGATTCAAATATTTTATACAATTACTTTTAAATTGCTCATCCAAAATCTGATAGATGTTATTATGTTATGTTATTTTTCAAACGGGGAATATTTGAACATTCAAAATATTATGCCTGCCCAGCATTTATTTACATAAGCAAATAAAACTCTCCTAATTATGATGTAGGTGTTAATAATAAAAATGCAGGTATACTGAAACCGGAACAAAACTTCAAACTACCACAAAAAATTAATTTAAAATAATATTGTACATACCATAAAGTCAGCATTCAAACACTTCTACCTTTCGTTATAATTTAGTAATATAAGTAGTTAATACTGTTTGTGGCAATGGCAATCATGCTTGTGTTGTAATATTATATTATAGCTTTGAATTTATTGATGGTTCTCATGCTTAGATACACAAAACTCGGATATACTCAGATATACAAGCTATACAAGACTCGGTAGGCCACGAAGGGGGACGATAATATTATACATAACAAAGTCAGCATGTCTTTTAAAGTTGTAAGGTTTATTTATCACTACGAAAGATGTATAAATGTTAAAAATGGAGTTTAATTTGAATCGTTTATTGAAAAAAGGAAAAGTCTGATAATACAATTTTGTTTGCATCAAGGCAAACGAAGCTTTTTATATCAATTTATATTATTCCGAAATGTCATAGGCAAGCAAATAATTATTTTAAATTAATTACACCTCCACAATTAACAATTAACGCTCTATTAACTTCCATAATAGTTAATTAATTCTAATAGTTAATTCTGAAGTAATTCAAGTAATAAACCTTGCTTTCCTTTGGTAACAAATTCGTGACACAATTTCAACTGACAGTCTTCTTATATATGAAGGACAATATGTATAAGGTTTCGATAAGTATATTCCAATGTTTCGGCTGTCGGTTTATCCATTCGGGTCTCCAAAATGCAAAAATATTTGAAGATGCCAAACAAATTTATGAAACAATTAATATATGCACTCTTAGAAGTCCACGTTAAAATGGGCCAACGTTGTTCCGAAAATGTTATTATTAACATTATAAAGAGTCAAGCTAACATTAAAATAATGTAGCTTGACTTTTCAAATAACAGTTTATCCACTGTTAAGTATATTTCACATAAATTCATGTGAAATTAACATTTTTAAACTGTAATACAAGTTACAGTTTTCGTAATGTTAATGATAACATTATATCCCGTCAAAATAACGAAATATAATGTTAATCATAATCCATGCAAGTGAAATACAGCTAAGTAGCCCTTTTTCCCTCAACAACAGTTACAGTACAGTGGTAGTAGGCTCCAGTAACAGGTACGAAGGTAAGGAGATCGTTTCCTACGTTGGAAATTTTTTGCATTGCTTACATTATATACTGTTAATTTTTTACATAAACTAATGTAAATTATTAACTTTCAATAATGTTACATTATCAACATTATTCAATCATGTTATTTTAACACAAAATAATGTAGGACACAAAAAACAGGAGAAATGATTTGAAATCACGTTGATTTCAACCAAATCTCATGTAAGGATTTGTAAGAGTGTGCTACTTTCAACCGTCGATCATGTTCCTCGAAATAAATATTGTATTATGATAATGTATAACAAGCATGTATACAGAACTGAGTTTCGGAGAGGGCTAAGATTTCCAATAGATATTTTAATGATATTATATCTATATATGCGCGTAGGGCAAAATTTTTTGCTAATTTGGGTAAAAAATTTAATTTTTCTTGTATTTTGGGGAGGGAGGCTTCAGCCCGTAAAGCCCATCCCTCAATCCGTCCTTGATGTAGAATTGGAATTGCGCAAGTATCACATAGATGCTAAATAATGCCAGAAAAGCCAAAGGTTGTCAATACGAGTAACTGCACTGTTGTGGCGCTGATTTAGAAGTCCACTAGCCGAACATAGACAGGTTATCCAAGCTACTCTCGTAGTAGTCCCTCATACGAGGTATCTAATATGATCGTCCTTATATTTGCGTGTTTCGAGATTGCCATTTGTCTTAATTTCACAATATGGCAAGTTAGGGGTCACAGGAATGGAATTATATGTAACTGGTGATAACTATCCTTAAGTAAGATACGAAACCCTTGCCAAGCTATAACTATTATTGCAAGTAATGGGGAATTTGTTATTTTGGCTTACTTTTCTTGATATATCTTATATACATAACCTATACCCATTGTGTACATAGGTTTATTTTAAAAAATACCAAAGATGCTCTTAATATAGTCCCAATTAGAAAAAGGATTTAGGAAAGGAAACACAAAAGGCGATAACTATCCTGAATTTATGGGTCTCCAGGTTTGGAAAAGCTAAATTATAAATGCGACCTATTATGCAGGAATATTTATGCAGATGAATATTTGTTAGTCCCTAAAGGACTTTATATTCACATTTATTTTTATTTTCATTAGGTAATTATTCCTTTTTCATTATTTTAGTTACAGCAACATCAATGACAATACACTACACATTTTATTATTCTTGTTTTAGTAATTTAATTTAGTATTATGTGTTTATTGAAGTGTAGTTTAGTGACAATAGCAAATTGTAACAAACAGATTATAAAGAAGATAGCAAAAACGACAACTCTGGTTGAGATGTGAAAAATACACTGGAGTTTATAATAAGCTGCGCCTTCAAATTGCAGTTGTAGAGTTACAACACGCAATCGATCACAAAGAATACTGATCATTTAATTTTACAAAGAAGTTACCTTCCTGAAACATTTACGTCGATGTCTATTCACCATTGCAATGCAAATGTGCCGAAATTCCATTATGGCATAGCATAAGGAGTGGAGTCCGGATCTTGATTGCCTAACTGTTTTTATCGCTATTTGACGTGCAGAATGAAAATATCGGGAACAATTTTGAATAGAAAATGTAGATTTGTAGCAAAATAGTTCCAGAAGAAATGAGAGGAGAAGGCCAAGACATAAATATGCACACAAAATGAAAATCGTGTGGATCTTCATCCCTAAGTTGATCCCCACGGCCTGCATCTCTTCATACTTTGATTTTAAATACGACAGTTTATGTGGCTCGTCGTTTAAGTAATTGTATTGCTCCTCCCAAAAAGTTAAAAATCCTTTTCTCCTGCATCCGTTGGAAAAACGACTGGAAATTGTAGCGGTAGCTTTCATAAAAGCGATAGGAATGCGGATTTCTTGCTTCTGTAACACCCTTGGTCATTATGCAATGTGCATCTGATGATGTTGTTATTGGGATACGTTGGACGTTAGGTATTGCCCTCGTTGTTTATTCAGGGTTAAAAAATATTTTCTCAATGAATAGTTAGTTAACAAAAAAAGCCATTTGATTCGTAATATTTCGCTATTAGAAATATATGCAGGCCCTTCCTCGTTGCCCATAAATATAAACACTTGAATTCATCTTGTCCAACAATTCTTTGTATTTAACGAATACTTCAGTTTTGTTATCATCCACGCCCTCTCGACTATCTTTAAAACCACAGTAGTTTGTAACCATTTTCCACGAGGTCTTTGGAAGTCTTCTGAATATTTTCTTGTCTTTAGGTGCAATGATTTCGCCAGTTATCCAAGTTGCATAGAGAGTAGTGATGGCAAATCCCATTGCTGCTACTACCAAGAATAGACTTCTTTTCTCTTTGTATAAACAACTTCCTTGGTCTAGAAGAACAGCTACCATAAGGAGATCAAAATCCATTCCAGTTTCTTAGATGGGGGAGGAATTTGACCCGAAAGATAAAACTAGAAATGAAAGCGGGAAAAGAGAGAAGATGAGGAGCCAGCAGTAATCGTCAAATGTATTCTGAATCAACACCGACAGAAGCACGTCGTGGAAATTGGGTGATGGTTCGCAGTAGACTGGGGCCTGTTCTACAATGCGTTGAATGAAAAACCGTAGCATGCAGTTCTTTGATGGGGAAATCATAATAAGCCGTCCCAACAACTCAATTCCTCCAGAAACCTTTTCCCGTTTCTGCATTAAAGGGATTGAATTTTTGAGCATAAAGGACAGTAAAATTAAATTTATCGGCCATTAATTCGACAGCTGGGACTTCTTCTGGACAAATTCCACCCACCCACTTTTTTTTGACCATAGGATAGATGAGTGAATCTTTGCATTGAGGCAATGTAAAAAGCGGTTAAAGTGAAAGGAAACTGAGGATTAATTCCCATAATTCCTGCCCCATGTAGATGCCCATTTAGTGAATACCAAACTCTTTCCCAATTTTCATCCAATATTTCTATATCCGCAAGGTAACGTCTTTGTTTGTAGAGCTGACCCGTGAATACTGAAATGCGGGTCGAGTTTTCTATCACCAATACAAACAGTGGACCAGTCAGCTCCTTATTTAAAAGAGGTGACAATTGATATCGGAATTTATTCCTTTCATAAACAATTATGAATGTAGATGGGCGACGATTGATTTCCTTCCCGAAAAATTGAGTCAACATTAAAAATGGTCTGTTAGGTTCCATTAAAATGTTGACGCTGCACAGATTATTTGACAGATCTCGTGGAGTGAAGATGTTTTTGTTGTAATTGGGTGAAGCCACAGTCCACGGTTGAAGATGCTGATTGTTTAATAGGAAAGCCGTCGTCCAGACAGAATCAGGAAAAGTGATCAAGCTGAAATCACAATTCTTGTAATTTGACAAATTTCCGCCCACCGTCGCAACAAGAATCATCCGAATAGCGAAAGCTTCTGAAAAGAAATTGTTAAATATTTTGGAATCCATTTTTCTATTTTGAAATCAGGACCGACTTAATAGGTTGGTGGGTAATAGTTGGAAGGTAGACAGAGGAATGGCGTCGTCTCTCACGTAACGATTACTCGATTAGTTTGCTCTGAGGAGAAACAAATTCTATCAGCATTGCTTTGTAGGTACACCATATAGAACCAAAAAAGTTCTGACTTAATTAATTATATGGTCCCTACGTTTGTACTTGAAATAAAACCGTGGGGAATGGCCAAATGAAATGACGAATTGACACAAAAATACTTTCTGTAATTCTTTTCTTTTGAAGTATTTGAATTTCACTTTATCTTAAACCCAATGTTAACCTTTTCTCCTATTATTAAAAATCTATATAATATTTAAGACATATATTTAAGTGTATATCGAATTAAAATGAAAGAAGTAATTTGGAATCATTCGTATAAGCGATCAGCAGCAATTGTTTTATGCCAATCAGGAGAACATTATATAAATAAGAATAAAGGGACAAAATTTTAAATTAAATTAAAGTGGTATATCTTTTGATAGCAATCCATTCTGCAATATAGTCAGTGAACATCTAATATTACACGAAAATGGTAAATAACTTCAGGCAAATTTTAGCTGTGGGCTAAAATACTACGAGTAGATATTATATATAAACTGGATTGTTGTTTTCCCATAAAGAGCAGTGATCATCATCATACTGTTACTAGGCCACCAGAGCTGCTATTGAATTTCGACAGATTCACCCGACAAAAATTTGGTCGAAAAAATCAAAAAATGCTAATACTCACCCAGAGTGTAGTTCATTTGTTTGTGATATACATTTTGATTTTACGATCGCTCTACCAGACTTATAAACATAGATATATGGGTACGTAAATTTATAGCTTTATCAAGTTCACAATTATAATATAATAATATAATAATATTTAACATATTTAACAAGTACTTTGTGACTCCTTAAAAGGCAGCACAATGCAGCAGTCAGTTTCAGATAGTATGGTGGGACAAAAACAACTATCACGGTATTTATTCCGCTTTGTGCTAAGGAAATATTCCTATGTCACGTAAAGTATAGACACGTCAATTTTATATAACATATTTTATATTACATATACATATGTATATATATATAACATATTACAATTTTATATAAGCTATCTGTTCCTCTCACATTATAAATCTTCCTCGAAACAAGAAAAAATTATATAAGCTGATGACTGATGCTATAAGGTATAATAGTACAGACCAAGTCTTCGTATCATCCAGAGCATCATCCAATATTCATGATATAGGTGTATGTTTTGGCTCAGCATTTCTTATCCCTGAGATCCGCGTTTGGTTTTGTGACTTTGTGACCTTCAATTTGAATTGCGATGAAAAATATTACCAATGAATCAAAGTATCAGTTTTAATTATGTCTTAATTATTATCCAATTTGGGATTGATTCAATACTTTTATAAAATAATTTTAAATGGCTTATCCAAAATCTGATAGATATGTTATTTTATATTTTATTAACAAGGTTTTTAAATGATGAAATTGGAACATAAAAAATATTATATTTACCATTAATTTGTACATAAAACACTCATAAATATAATGTAGGTATTAATAATAAAAGTGCAGGTATTGTGAAACCAGAACAAAGCCTTAAAACTACCACAAGAAATTAATTTCAAACAATATTATACATAACAAAGCCTGCATTTCAACATTTCAGCCTTTCGTTATAATTTAATATAAGTAGTTAACATATTTGTGGCAATCATTCTTGTGTTATGATATTGTAGCATAGCGTTGAATTTATTGATTGATTTCTTATGCTCAAGGTAGACTGGGTAGGCCACGAAAGCGGACGATATAATACATAACAAAGTCAACTTGTCTTTTAAAACTTTAGGGTTTATTTATCACTACGAAGGAGGAACAAATGGTGAAAATGGACGTTAATTTGAATCGTTCATTGAAACGAGGAAAAGTCTGATTGGAGTGCAATTTTGTTTGCATCAAGGTCAACGAAACTTTTTGTACCAATTTAGTAAATAGTACTCCAAAGGTCATTAAGCAAGCAAATAATTATTTAAAATTAATTGCACTTCAAAAAATTAGCACTCTAAAAACAATGATATTTGCTGCAATTATTAATTCTGTAATAATAAACCTTGCTTTTCTTTGGTAACAAATTCTTTATTGTATCAAATTGTAACTGCATTTCATTAGAAACTATGAGTTGGAACTTAAAATGACCATGAATACAAATAAATGTGTATAGATACAAATGTATCAATGAATTAATAATAAATTAATAATAAATAATTATTGACAATTAACTGAGTAGTCATTACAATTTAGTCGTCGGAACATGTTCAACATGCTGTATTTCCAACATTTTTACGATCTTGTGTGACAGTACCGTATTTAGAAGTCAATTTCGGAGGGGGCAATGATATTACAGGACAATATATATTAGGGCGTAATCGCGCGAAGCGCGAAAAAATTTAGCTTATTTTGTCTAAAATGAGTCAAAAATAGCTTAAAAATCACATAAAATCGCGCGAAGCGCGAAATTTTTTGGTATTTTGAGAAAAAATTTCCCTTTTTCTTGGATTTCGGGGGGGGCATTTGCCCCCAATGCCCCCCCCTCAATACAGCCTTGTTGTGTGAAATATACTATATCGAAAAAATAGTGTGAAAGAGAAAACGGTGAAATCAAAATTCTTACCGAAACAAAAAAGCGTAATCCCCATAAAAAATCCCAATAAAGTGAGTAGCGTCATGAGGCAACAACAAAAAGAATTTTATGAAAATAACTTTAAATCAAATTTTACACACTTTCAGCTATTGGCATGCTGATGAAAGATCTTTTAAACGGTACTGTTGTAATAACATTTGGTGTAAATAAACATTTGCAAATTGAAAATATAAAAAAGCAGTTTATTTGAGCCCTTCTAACAAGATTTAATTTAGTTCAAAAGCTAAAGTTAGTACACCAAATTTTTGTATAGAAAATTATGAAATTTACTAATTCAAAGTTGATTAAAAGTTATGACTTCCAAAATTATCAGAAGGGTTAAGCAGACAAAAATGTTGGGGAAGTACTCCCTTTTCATTAGAAGTGAGACATTTCCTTTAAGCGAAAGTCAAAATGGGAAATA
>JAECZT010000082.1:0-27440 GCA_020055645.1 Tomocerus qinae | reverse complement strand
CTATTGTTGATAAACAAAGAGGGCAGATCAGATGTGGGACACCGTTGTCTTTCTCGTTACTCCTTAGTATGTCGCAACCTTACTAATTGAAACACCATTCCCATATTAGTTTAGTATGAAGTGAATACTACTGAGTACCTTCAGAGAATTAATCGCGAAGCTGCAACCTATAGCAAAGCATCCAGTTTCTTGGATATAAGTTCTGACGTATAAATTTAAGAATCAACTTACCTTGTATAACATTTCCGGGTTCATAAAACCTTCAGCAAAGCCCCCGTGCCATAAAAATCAAATCTTTATTATGAATATGTGATTGACTTCTTTTTAATATAAACAATAAATTATTTCAAATAATAGGTGTGCGTATTCAATTGTAAAGACTCTTTATAGTAATAGTATAATATACCTGATGGAAAAATAGCATAATATTAAAACTTCTCTGGTAATCTCAATATCTAGTTATTTATATACTATCAACAATCAATCATATATATATATATATATATATATATATATATATATATATATATATATATATATATAATATCAATCAACTATCAAAAAGCAGATAAGGCAAGTGAAATATTTCCTTTGAAATAAATACAGAAATAAATAATTTTATTTCAGAAATATTTCAATTTCAGCTTTTGTTGAAAAGTGAAATTAATGAAATTAATGACATAAATACAACAAAGTGAAATAAAGTCATTTATTTCATTCCGTCTATGGTGAAATAAATGATTTTATTTCACCTGTCTATGGAGAAATAAATGACTTTATTTCACCCGTCCAAGGTGAAATAAAGTCATTTATTTCACTTCAAAAGTGAAATAAATGCTGCGTATTCCTATTTATTTCATTAATTTCACTTAATTTCTTTATTTCAATTTATTTTCAATTTATTTCACTTTTCAAGACAAAGTCATTGAAATGTGAAATAAATGCCAACCCTGACAAAAGCCCATAAATGATTAATATTTACGAGTAGTCAAAATCAGTAGAAAAAAACAAAAGGCTATATTAAGTTTTAACAATCAAAATCAAAGTCGAAAGTTGCAAAATTGGGTGTTAATGATGACCACCATCCGCATCCCCGTATTTCGTGAGAAATTTCGCAGTAATATTTGGCAGAAAGGTTTTGTTGGTAATTGTTCAACGATATCTGTCTGTAATTGATGATCAATTGTTATAAATTTGTAGAATTTTATAAATACAAACCGCTTGTACCCTACCATACCTTAAACAGCCTTTTATTTAACCGGAAATCGCTACATTGTTCAATTTTCCATATTTTACATTCATCAATATTAGTTAACATTATAAAAAGTGATGGCGCATGCTAATGTAATTAACTGTTGTTTTGTAACAGTCAGGTGGATTGTTCATTCGTTTTGGGCTAATAATAAAAGACATTGATTTTACTGCAGCGGATCTATACCCTATTAAATAGTGGCCATAACTTAATATATTAGTGATTTATCTCAGCAAAAGTTTATACATAGACATGGCTTTTGGTATTATACTAATCAGACTGAAAGTTCCTTCAAACCCGACTGAAAAAAACTTTTTGGCGTAAAATATCTTCCGAAGAGGACTCGATTATAATGCAATTGCTGCAAACAGCACTCTTCTACGGACAGTTTACAGATGTGAAAGTAGCAGTGCCACCGCCAAGTCAAAGAGTGGGCTACCTGTGGAAACATTTTAAAGGACGTGATATGCATCGAAGGAAAGTCAGGAGACTTGGGCATCAACCAAATGGAAAGTCCAAGCAACGAGAAACTTGTTTGTTTTGCCATGCCGATAAGCAATGTTACAGGATCTGAGGGAAATCGATGATAAAATAAAACCAACACAGCTATTGTGTCTGGCTATGCTTACTACGATATATACATTAAAACCAGATTTATGTACATTGATAACTACAAGCCATTAAAGCACACGTTGATAACGAAGCTAGGTAGCCATACTTTGAAAATGATAAACGCACATCGGGATATAAATGCCAACGAGTGCAGACCAATTAGGAATATCGTTGGGAGATTCAAATATTGAAGAGGATTACTAACTGCCCTCTCACTCGGCAGTTACGTTTTAAGGTAATACATAATGCTATGCAATAAATTACTTATTGTAATAATAATTATTCCGTCAAATAGTATTCCCGAATTAGAGAGATGGGCTGAATTTAGGCAGCGATACCTCCAAGATGCCTATCGACATTGTTACTGTAGTAATGAATTTTTTATATCACGTCCATTACAAGGTGGGGAGACATATAAGTGTTTTTTTGGATTTTTGCACCTAATTCGTATCCTACCAATAGTGCCACGGAGAAGTAGACACCCAAACCATGGTTAATTTCGGCTTGAGTGCTTACTTATCTATGACACTATGACTATGAGGTAGAGTCATCTCGAATTAGGCGCAAATCGGGTTATTCCCTATGCCCCAGAAGGGATTCTCTTAAAAAAATTATTTTTCATGCAAAGGGTCTCCTAGCCGTATTTTTACATTGCTTTCTGTACAGGGCCGTACGGAAAAAAATTTTTTGAGTAGGGGGCCAGGCCCCCGATTTTAGATTATAAGAATTTCTTTTTTTGGGTTTTTAGGCAAAAATTCTATTATTTCTTTGACGGGGAGAGGGGGAGACTGCCTCTCTGGCTTCGGCACTGCTTTCGTATAAAAATATTATGTGAGTTTACAATTTAAACAATTTTGTGGAAATATCTTCAGAATTAGAAAAAATATATAGTAATATGTCTTAATAACGTGATTCGATGAACACTCCCGTTTAAAGCTTTACCTCGTGTCGTCGTTATTCTTTTAAAATAAAATAATGCTCCGAAGTTTGTCGAAGCTTTTACTTCATGATGCTGAACCAATGATAGATGGAAAAGGTCAAAAAGTCAATAATTTGTTTTTAGATATAAATAAACTCCTTTTGTTTTCAAGTTTTCTCAAGCCATAATGTTTTCAAGTTACATCATTCGAAATTACTTTCTCGAAATCATTAAATTAAAAATTTTGACTATCACTGCGCATACAGGAATTCTGAAAATTAAAATTTCACCAGGTAACTTTCTTCGCGAACATTGCAACTTTGAAAATTTAAATTTCCGACCAGTTTTGTGCATATTGTGACCCAAAATTTAAATTTTCACCAAAAATTTTAGCCTGGACAAAGAAATGCCAGGATACATGTAGGTACACTAAACTTCAAGGAGATTTGAATGTTTCTATGGCTTCTCCTTTCTAGGGGTAAAGAAAGGTGATGACGTGTAACTTCAGAAAGCTGATTTTTCCCAACCATTTTCCCGAATAAAAATATGAAAGGGAAAGTGTTTTGGAACTGTTGTGGCGGGAACCAGTTTTCTGAAGCAGGCGTCGTCCTACGTCCCTAGGTTCCTATGACTACTTATACCTAATATGAATCGGATCAGGCATAGAGGCCAAGAGTTTGATTTTCTGAGGCTATAGTATGATTTCTATGACTACAATTTATGATTACCTAACTTTGTTGTAGAACATGGATTGGTATAGCTTCAGTAGTACTCGTATTTCTCAACGTCATTTTTGAAAAAATACAGTATAATATTGTATTCTCTCAATAAGTTATTTTCCGTGCATTTTTTTGGAATCTGAACGCTTTTTTACTTTGCAGGATATATCGTCCCAGGTAAACAACATAAAAAACTTTTTGGCTTATATTTTTATTATATGGAGATGAGCTTTAAATTTGTTCTTATTGCTTATATGTTACTGTTATATTGCAGTCATTAGGAACTACACATAGGATTTTCATGGTCATAGCCAGCGAATTTTTCTAATTGCAGCAAACATTTTCGTCAGACGATGTTACAAAGGAGGAGTCTTTCATGAAAATACCTAAAATTAACCATTGTAATCTTTACTGGTTTTTGGTAAAGTTCCATATTTGCATTTTGGTAAGTTCCATATAAGTTCTCAAACCAAATTAATTATTCTATAATCATTTTTTAACCTGGATTTAATACATGGCTGTAAAAATTGCGAAAATGTTTATAGCTATGTCATTTGTTCACTTCTTATGGATATGGGGTTAAATTCTTGACATTTGCTTACTTATGGATATAGGGGGCTAAATTCTTTTTCTCTCTGCTTTCAATATTGTCAGAACGTTATATTTTGTAATGAAACTTTAATACAACTTTAGCCGTATTTTTTATGAGAAATGTCGTTATGTATATTTGGTAGAACGTTGATTTTTGGTAGGTCGTCGTTCTATGCTGGAGAAGCTATATTAGACTGAAAATTACTACACTCATTTCAGTAACATATATTTTAATACCATCACAATTATCCCACTATATCTGGGTATTCTCACCAGAATTGTAGGAAGCAATTAATTGATATTCAAGCGGAGATATTCGCTTGCTTCTGTATGGCTAGTACTACTAATAAGCAATATTTTATTTTACATGCTTGTGTTGACTCGCTTTGCTCTTGCTACTCGTTTGCTGATATCAACCTTCCATCAATATCACTAGCGCTTGCCCTTGTAGTAGAATACAATATCGTTATAGATTTAATTTTTAACATGCAATCCCCATTCAGTTTTACCTACTGAATTATATTATTATCAAACTATAAAAACATACGTGCAAGAGATAGCAATAAATGTCATACTTCCTGCTAAATATGTAGCAATACTATAGAAGTTTGACGAATTAACAAGCAAATCGTTTGGACCTTCAGACAGTAAGCACCTACGTCAAGTAATGGTATATTTATAATGTTTTTCCCTCTTCTGGGATTACGAATTTCATATCTTAATTCAGAGATCTTAGTAAATCCTGCTTACTGCGGAATTTTTCCAAAAAGGTGTTTCCCTCCAGACATTTTACCTTGGCTATAGTTAGTTAATATATTTTGCCTACAATAAATCTACTTTGCAAGAAAGTTGTGAATAGTGGTGGCTGGTGGGTTGTATTTTCAATTTAAAACTTTTTATTAAAGCAAAAGATATAAATCAAAAATTATATACATTTAAAATCATTAATCACTTAGAAATAATTTAAACAAAGGGTTATTTACAAAATTTCGGGACGTATTTTAACATGAATTATTTGACGCTTCACGGTACATATAAGAATTGCATTAGAATTTCTCGTGTCCGACAACGTGACAAAGCTGCACACGCAAGAAAAGGTTCCTAACTTGGTTTAACTTCAATTTACTCATACACTTACCCATTGCCATTTTTATGAGGTCGGAGAGTAATGCGAGCCCAAAAAGCAATGGTGAAAAATGTCTCTCAAAAGTTTCAGATCTTTAATTTTTTGCTTTGTTTGTTTTAACCAGCTTTCCATAAAGGAATCTCGAGGACTTATCATTTTACAGAAATTGTGGCACTTTAATTTAGATTTATATTTCCTAATATCACGTGGGAGACGAAAGTTGTTGTTGGATAATCAAAATGGACAGCCTTGGACGGTAGCTCCAAACTGGTACAGCAAGGCACGGCGATTTGAGTCGACATGAAGAGATCGTCCACGGGATTTGTCCAAAAATTCTATGTACTTACTCTCACCCTCAATATTCTCATGGTAGACCAGATGTACTGGAAATCCGGACCTATTAATAACAGCGAATATTTCGGGAAAGAGGTGAATCGTCTATCATCTGTTACATTCTTAATTGTCTATGAAGCAGGAAAACTCTTAAAAATCAACAGCCAAAAATGGCGGTTTACTGTCTTCCAGAAAAGGAGTTATCCACTTGCCGATGTTTGTACTTCTCGTCGATAATGCTACTCATCATTCAGTATTCACAGGACATCTGTGTACAAAGGAGAGATTTGTTGCACAGATACAGAAGTCGAAAATGAAGATTGGAAAAGTATTTGCGGTACTTCCTCCTCGAATGGAAATCTCTGCAGGAATCCGAATAGGAGAGGAGGATAGATATGGATATCACTCACGCGACATAGCCGTACGTACAAGCAATAACTGCAAAAGGTCTGTCTATACTGCAATCAGAAAGAGGAAGTTGGGCTTTGTAGTTCATCATCATGTATATAGAGCAGTGGAGACATTGGCCGATGTACTCGAATTTTCACCGTTTACTGTTTTTATGCAAGAAGTGATAGTATTTTAAAGCGGAAAAACCTCTGTGGAAAAAATTGATATGTTGGAAAAATAAAGTAGCCACCTAGCAACTACGGTTGGTTGTCATTGACAATGATATTCATTGAATACTTCGAAGAAAGCATCCTTTTTTCTACTACTGCAGAGGCTTCAGCTGATTTCCACTCCGTCCCGTTGTGTCGGTGTTGATTCAGAATACATTTGACGATTATTTGCTGGCTCCTATCATCTTCTCTCTTTTTCCCACTTTTCATTTTTAGTTTTTTAACTTTCAGGGTCAAATTCCTCCACAGCTAAGAAAGCTAAAATGTGGATTTTGATGTCCCCTTGGCAGCTGTTCTTTTAGACCAGGGAGTTGCCTATAACAGAAAATGGTAAGTCTATTTATCTTGTTGATAGCTTAGCAACCACACAGGATTCGCAAGTCACTACTCTCTCTATCTTATCTAAACTTGGATAACGAGGTGAAATCATTGCACCCCCCAGACAAGAAAATATTTAACGGCTTCAAGGAACTGTGAGTCGAAAATGATTACACACACCATAAGGGATTATTCTGTGGCGGTAGAGACGAAAAGGATATATATGGAGGAAAATAATACTGAATTGTTCGTTAAAAAATAAAATGTTGAAGGAGAAAATTGAATTCAAGTGTGTGACATTTTGCTGAGTTGGCAAATAGAGAGAGCCAAATGAAAATGAGACCTATAATCAGATTAAGGATAAATTACTCGACTAATCGTATTCATTGATTGATTATTTGATGTCATGTCCATAACAAAACTGCTAACTTTCTGCTCAATATTATCCGGTCCCACAGGACTACCGGAAAAATTGTATCGATTCGTCGTGGACATTATTGCGCATGATCACAAAAGAAATCCGCCAATACAGAGCCAGTATCCTATCAGTTTAATAACTGCCGCTACCAAGTATTCATAACTTTCTCGAATTTTTCCACCAGGGATGCATTACGGGAGAAAGAGAATTTATATCTATTTTGAGTGAACAGCAGTATCATGGCGGTGATTCTTCCTGCCGGATATTCAATACCATTCCAAAATGACGTATAATAGAAAGTCAGTCGATAAGCAATCAACTTGCAGATGAAAATTCACACGATTTTTATATTGTGTCAATATTTCTTTTCGCATCTCTCCTATCATTTTGTGGGGAACTGGTTTTATATGTATATATGATGTCTCTTTCCTTGCTGTTCAAACATTTTTCCCTGAAATATTCTATAAGGCATTTCAAATGTCGATAGAAGAAACAAATTCATGGAGCGTGCATATTCTGCCGCACATGGAAAACTCCACTTGAGATTTTTTAACAAACGCTTAACAAAATGCGTCCATATTTTTGCCATATTGCCACATGTAATAATTGGAAACTGGTCAGAAGAGGGAATACTTTGACTATAATTTGAAGCCAATTTATTTTATTTTTGAGGGTTTTGTGCATAATTGTGTATTATGAATAACATTTATTAGCTCATCGTCCTGTTATCTCGTCCATAATTTTGGGTATGTAAGCAATGGTCTATCTATATGTAAAAAAAGTATTATTTAATGTTTTTTTTTTAATTAATTACATGTAAGCTTAAAGCGGTTGTCAATCGGAAACATAACTTATGCAAATAAGCGGCTTGGCCTTTGCATTATGGAACACGAAGGCCGAAAGTCGGAATGGGAAAAGGTGCTTATTTAAATACTACAGTATTAGTCTATAATAATAGAAACGTATGATTTTTTGATGGTAATAAAAACGAATTTTGATTTAAAAGATTTTTATGGCAGTACGGAGGGGAACGTTTTGATGTTTAAGATATGGAAGCAAGAATATTATGACCCAATCGTTCTCGTAAATCACCATATCAATTATTTCTATTTTTTGTTTTTTCTACTCCATTATATAATATTTAAAAGTTTTGGATTAGATTTAGACTAAAGGATTAAATTATAAGTTGGGTTTATAACATCTTTGGATGCGGCTTTTTAAACTTACCTAGAAGTTTATGGCAATGTAACTATTACCCTTGTACCCTTGAAAACTAATGTAATACCATCACCATTATTTTCTGAGAAAATATATGGCTGATATTCGTCTTAAGTCGCCAATCAAATGTTTATAATCCGTACATAATAACTCAGCTTGCTTTGTGTTTCAGGAGAAATTGAAAAAGAACTTTGCTGACTTGTATTACTTCCTAAATCCAATAATGATGTCAAGCAGCAGGGGTATTATTAATACCTGATAATATGGATTAATTGATTGATTTCTTTTGGGGGACAGCCCCTGCATAGAACCTGACAGTTTGGTGATATAATTACAAAAAAGGTTTCCACGAGTGTCCGAAATCAAAATAACTAGTATGGCAGTTGCAATGACAGACTATTTTTTGGTGGATGATTATTTGATTATGATTAAAGAAATGCTTCAAGAAAGTTCCTAAAATGTAAAATAAAAAAAATTACATTGGTAAGCTGATTTTAAAAGCCATAACACCATTACCTATTTTATAATCTTATTATTATAGTAATATGTAGCTTCTTTCTTAATTACGCTAAACAAACTTTCAGAAATATACAATGATAAGATTCAGAGCTATAAATTTTACAACTTCAGGATGGATTACCAGATATTAACTACATGAAAAAAGTTACAATTTCCTGCTGACGTGACAATTCAATTTTAGAGTAGTCTTTGATATTAATATTATGCTCCACAAAAAAAATCCCATTCCGCCTTAAGTCTCGGCAAGGGTAAAAAATAAAACCGTTAGTGATGCATATTAAAGCAATGGACGAAAATGATATAACTGTTATCTGAAAAGTAGAGAAACTTTATTTAAAAGAAAAAGTTTATTCGGCGAGTTGGCATTTAATACTTCATGTTTATTAATTCACAACATCAATCCCATACTTCATATCTATATGCCCATGCATACTAAACGATAATTGACAATTGTATGAAAATATAAATAATGGCTTACACAAAACATAAAACTAATCACCTAAATAAATTTAATTATACTTTGTTAAAACAACATTATAACAACTAAGTCGAGGGAACAAAAAATGTATATACACTCTCCTAATATTTACAAAAAAGGTAAAAAGTACTACCTTTTCCAAAAAAGCAGTAATATTTTACCTTTTAACCATATTATTTACATGTAAAATGGAAGTAAATGGGGCAGGCTGCTACATCAAAAAAGGTAAAAAGAGAGAGGGAAAAATATTACAGAGTGCTTTTTAAAAATCCTACTCCTACCTTTTTTATAAAAAAGGCAAAAAGGCCCTTTTTTTTGTACCCTGCTACAATGTATAGCACATTTGCTATATTAGTATTAACCTCGTCTGGACGGACGGGAAATTATCAACAATATTTATTTACAGCATATTATATGGTTTAATTTCGGAAATATTGTAATTATTATTGCGCGTGCGTAGTTACACGAAGTTCATCTTTCACATTTCAAGCAGCATTATCTCAGGAAATTTTTCGTTGCGCAACTTGCTCACTTTTACGTTTATTCTAATGGCATGAAGTAAGCATTTTATTTGCCTGCTCGAAATAGATGTGCCCCAACTTCCAAATAGAACAGACAAAGACATCAGATCTGAAATGTACTTTACACATGCTCATTCAAAATGTTGTGAATCGACATCGGTATTTATATGAAATCGAAATTCTAAAAAAATATACATGCGAAGAATACTGATATGGAAAAATGTGTAGAATACTTTTCACATACATTATATAACCTTACTATTGTAGTAGCATTGACAAATGAAGAAATATTACAAATCTCAGATTACTCAAATGGAACAACTTAATAGACGGATTTGGCTTTGATGTACAGATTGGTGCAGCGATTAATTAATTGGAGTGATAAGTGAATTGGATGCATTAATTATGCTTCTAAGATACCAAAGCATTTCGATTAGACAAATTAAAAAGAGCTCTCTAATAATTGGAATATCCGAGTACCATAAAAATGGCGGTATGAATTTTCATCTTCATAGTCATAGCTTTAGGTCGTCAGATTCTTCGTATTTGGTTATCGCATCTAACTGACGTATGGTGATGACGATACTGCAATGGCTGGCGATGATCTTCCCACAAATTCAAGAAGTCCATTTTCTGATAACTGATGCAAAAAAAATGAGAGATGTTCATACCTAAAGGCAAATCCGCGGAACCTGACCACGAAGATCCATTTCTGTAAAGTTGAAGCTGGCTTTATATGGCTGTGCTACATTTTGCATTTGAGTGTTCTTTGTGAATGGCATATAAAGTAAGGCGGAAAAGACTACTTTCTCTTTTGGACTACTGTGTCATTAATTTTGAAGTTGCATTTCCTACAAGTTTGACTGCTAGATTGCCATAATTATATTTCTCCATTTTATACTCTTTTGCAGTTTCTTCTTCTTTGCCAGTCGTAAATATAAGTATATCTGTTTCATATCCTGCTTTTTCAATATTCCGTTTTGTCTGAGATACATTTTGTATTAACATGTCATCTTTGCTGAAATCCTTGTCGGTTTGACTCATCACTCTGTGTATCCAGTTAGTAATCAGAGTCTTTAAAGTTTTCTAAAATAATAATTTCCTGTCTGAGTGGAACGATAACTTCACCTGTTATGTAAGTTTCGTATTGTATATGACGTGATGAAGATAATAGCCATTAATAGAACGACACAAGCCAGAATGTGTTTTCTATAAATAGAGAAGCCGGTTGGCGGAATAAGACTGCAATTGTTGATATCATTGTCGATACAATAGTATTAAAATAGTTATACCAAGATGATTAGTGATGGGAGGTAAATATTAAAATTGCATTAGCAAGGGGAAGAAAAGAAGAAGAATATAAATGGCCAACTGATTTCATCAAAAGTGTTTTGTGCCAAGACAGACAACGGAATGCTAAAAAGAAATGATTCCTCTCCCTCGCCAGTATGAGCAACCCATGTAACGAACTCAAGGTTTGAATAGTAGAGAAATTTTTTTGTATCCCATCTGTATTCAAAGATAAATTATGGAACATCTTCCAACCTCCCACATAAATATGGGAAGGGGCGTGTATATTTTTATAGGTTTTACCTACATAGCCTTTTTGATTTCATGTATAAACTGCCGATAAATTTAAATGGACAGCAGTTGCTTCCACGAAAGCTCTGTACGAAGAGGATGGTCTACATTTCATAGCAAAATGTTTAGCAAGCAGATATGTAGACTGAATGCATTCGTCTCTTCTCTCGGTGGGAGAGTTTTCACTAACGTGGTAAGCATCACGCACAGCAGAGAGGATTTCCATGACCATGTCTGTTTACATTTTTCCATATCCTGATCCATTTGTCTTCAGGGATGTTTTTAGCAATATCAATAAACAATGGTTTCATCCTTTTGTTTTTGATACAAATTGAACAATGTGATAAGAAAATGGAATAGTCGCTTCTAGAAATTTCTTAGCATGCCAAATAAAGTATAAGCCATGCACTGGGCAGACTCCTTCTTGCAAATTATTTCTGAACACATTTTTGCTTTTTGAGCTTCTTGATGTCATATCCATTCACTTGGTCGTATATATTAATTATAAATTATGAGCTGAGACGACGATTTATTTCTGGTTACGGCGAAAATATTCTTTCAGATATTTTAATTCTTTTGTTGTGGCGAAAGCAACTCCAGAATTATGTATTATTAATGCTGCAATGAATTTTTGTCAAATGCATCGGATCATCCCCAACGCTTTTTGAAGGTAACGTTTTTAACGTTGGCGAGTAAAAACTGTCCAATGGCTGATAATGTTGATTGGAAATCAATACTTGATCGGCCCATTGGGATTTATTAACAATGACAAGATCGAAGTCACAGTTGCTAAATAACGATAGGTTTTTTATGCAGTAAACTATTTCAAAATTGTACAGAAAACACAGCATTATTAACATACGGAAACTGGAAATAAATATCATTTTGAAAACGGATGGTGAATATCTCTGATAATAATAAATGAAGTATTTATCGATGTAGGAATAAATACCATTCACTTTCAATAGTTTTGTAAATTATATATAACAATTTACTTTATAATCATGTTCATGTACAACTTCGTATCAGAGGTACATTTACAAAAAATGTTTGTATCCTCTGCCGCTCTGTTAAATTATTGGCATGAATGTTGTAATTCCAATAGATTGTGATTTTCGAATTTAAAAGGTGTTTTATATCTATAATTAAAACTTAATTGATACAACTAAAGTGTCTTCCTAACCTAACCTGTGAAACAAATGAGGTAAGGCTTCTGATACGTTTTATTCATATTTTTCTGATATTGGCCTTGCGTCTCTTTTAACCTCTGAGACATTTTCCATTACTAAAATATTCATAGTAGGTGTTTCGTCTATCTGATATATAATCAGCGGTTGCATTTATTTCACTTTTTCAAAGACTTTATCTTGAAAAGCAGAAATAAATTAAATGAAATAAATTGAATTAAGGAATTTAGGTGAAATTAATGAAATAAATAGGGATACGGGATACATGGCATTTATTTCACTCTTGAAGTGAAATAAATGCCACCTAACTTTGTTGCATTTATTTCATCAATTTCACGTTTCAACAAAATAAAGCTGAAATGAAATATTTCACGAAATAAAGTCATATATTTCTCTATTTATTTCAAGCGAAATATTTCACCTGCCAACCCTGGGTATATTCTAGCATTACTTTCCTTGGTCGACTAAGTTATAGTAGCTACAAAGCTAGCTATAAACTGTATACATTTGTATATAATATTTCTAACTGACTGCGTAGTTTTCTACAGCATAGTATGATATCATTGAATCGTTGAAGATTTAGGGTGTACCTGATTATTGTGATTATTGTCAATATGTAACACGGGCTACCTGCAATTCACCCAACTCACTTCCCTCACACCACCCAGACCCCAACCCACTACGAAGGACTTCAGTGTGCCACAACTCTCTATCGCGAGTTGCGCCGCAGCTCGTGGACTGAGTTCATCTCTCAATTGTATTTGTATTCTTAATATCATTTCCTTTCTCATTCCGTAAAGTAATTCATTATTCAGTTGTAATCGTAATTCCTATTGTGTTACTAAATTCAATTCTCATTCAATTAACCCAACGTGTATTGATTCTTGATTGCATACAGAGTTTATTATTTATTTCAGTCTAATTCGGTAAACGCATAAGTCATAAGATATCATCGTGGAACCTTGTATCACCCATATAGGTAGTCGTTACTATCATACTGGGCATAAATAGAGGCTTAGCCCTTACAACTTGGTGCTACGAAACCCGAGCTTCGAGCTTTTACAACGTGGTAAGAATTATTTCGTAATCAGTGTGGTAATAAAAATCTAATCCGGGATACTACTTGGTGCATATCGAGTGGGGTAATTGAGGATTAGTAAGCAATTAACACTAACTTTGGAAGTTACCAGAGTCGTGAAGTTGCATTTGTTCCATCCTGTCCTGACTTGTGAAAAAGCCGGAGGAAGCGTTGATATCTTATGCGGGGCAATATGAGTATTTTTATTTCATCTTAATTACAAATTTTAATTTGAATTAGTAACATATTTCTTTTCAATCAACATTTTATTGAGAATAATAATTGATAATTCTTTTATGTTTTACTACTTTAGAGAGAAAAAGGTAACTAAAGACACTAAAGCTTATGTGATAGTATTGCTGTGTCTTCAGAGGTCCGAAATCTAATCTTTAAATTCTACTCTGGAAGTTATTGGTTAACAATCCTGCAGTAAGGTACGTAATTTTTTTTTCGGTATCTCCAGTGCGATATCAGGAGTCGAAAATAAATAGCTTCTAGACGATAAGGTTTTAACCCTAATTTGTAAGAATATTGGTCAATGTTTCTTTGTTTAAATGAAGGAAGTAGTCATTCAATTAAATATCCAGCATACAGTAGCTAACGTTCAGATTTTGGAAAAGCAATTAATTGTTGATTTAATTAAGCAAAGTGCAGTCAATTTGCCAATTGAGGTCGAACAAATTGATAAAAGTTTAACAGTAAGAATAAGTCACTTAGTAACTACTTTTCAGTGCACAACGATAATTGACAATATTAGATCAAGGTTAAACCGGGAATTAAAAACGTCTTTTATTAAATTTTCAATCATTCATATTGACAATCGTCTACCTTCCGAATTGGGAATTTAATAGATACAGTAAATGTCTAATAGGCGACAAAGGTATCTTAGAAGACAGGACCCAGAGTATATACAGGAACAGGAAAGGTTGATAGAGTTAAATAGAAGGAGAAGACGTAGAAACGGAGATAGAAATTCAGATCCAGGAGTTCAAGAAGGGCAACTCTTTCCATTGTTCTTTGAGATGGAAGGGCATGGAAATAATGTAGAAAATGTAAATAGACAAGATGCACATAGTGAAGACTCATTTGAGGATGCAGAAGTTCATCAAGAGAACAATGATAGGCAAGAAGCAGCTAACAACGTAGGCCAACGCAGAGGTAATCAGAGAGGTCAAAACCAACTTGATAGACATACACGGCACCATTTAAATATCATTCAGCAACAGCAAGCACAGATAGCTCAGCTAATTCAAATACTAAGACCAGAAAGGCGACACCAGAGGCAAAATGTGAACCTAGAACCTAATAGGCATATTCCACATCCAGGAACCAATGCAAATATTCCTATTCCCAAGCATAATTCCAACATGCAAACAGCAGCTAATTACCTTGTAGACGTAGAAGCATATTTTAGAAGTCAGCATTACCCTGAGGAATCTTGGCTCTATATGATGTCTACGATCATAGCAAAAGAAACTAAATCATGGTATGATTATGTTATACGACCAAACTGGACATGGGACGAGTTTAAGATAGCGTTCATTGCAAAGTATGACACATGACTAGAAAGGAATAGAAGAACTCAATATTTGATTACAAAAGTTCAAGGTGAAAAAGAGAACGTAGAAAAATTTGTATGGGATATGGTCACATTAGCTAAGCAGGTCTTTCCAGATGAACCAGAAGCAGAATACGTAAGAAGGTGCAGAAGTGCTATGTTACCTAGAGTAAGAATTGCTATTGGAGAGTTAGCAGAATATACGGTAGAAAATCTATTGGCTAGAGCAAAGTTGGTCGTCGAGGATTTACGTGCTAGCGATGCAAATGAGGGCAAGCAAAGTGACTTAGCAAAGCTACCGGGAGTACAGCTGAAGCAACAAGATAATGGTAAAGCACAAGGTACATCCAATAGAGGTCGATATAGAGGTAGAGGTTACCAACGTGGTAGAGGCAATTATAGAGGAGGATATGGCTATATGAATAACAACGCATATCACCAACAAAATCAACAAAATGGTAATGTAGAACCACAACCAGCATCATCTAATAATAATGCTAATCAAGGTGCAGACAATAACCAACCACATAGACAGAGAACGCCAGAAGAAAATAATTATCAACCAAGGCAAGATAACAGAGGTAATGGTAGAGGACAAGGTCGTTCTAGAGGTCAAAGAGGTAGGCCGAATCCATCTACAGCACATGCAAATGATACATGTTATGCTTGTGGCAAGACGGGTCATAGATCATACAATTGCACCGAAACAGGTCAAGCTATGTCTTTACAAAATGAAAATGAATGGCAGGAGCAACACGATAACACAGAAACGGCAGAAAATCATTTAAACGGGCAGTAGGGGAAGTCAACTTTCCTGACTTTTGCCTTCCCCTCAAAAAACAAAAAGATATGGACAAATTGGCAACCAGCGTATCAATATTTTTTAATGAAAAAGCTACTATAGCACCAGCATATTTAGATTCAGGTTCAGACTATTCTATAATTAGGAAATCATTTGCTCAAAAATTTGCGAAACGAATTGAACCATGTAAACCAATGCCATTAAGATATTGGACTATTAGTATTGGACATAAGAAACTCACTCATGACTTTTATGTAATGGAGCAATGTGCAGTACCTATATTGATTGGGAGAGATATAATATATGCTACAGATATGATATTTCATTTACGTAACAACGCATTTTGGTTTGCCGATGACGATAAAAGGCGACAATATGCAATTGTAGGTAAGAAATCAGGCAAGTATTTGTTTGCTATAAATTATGAGGACATAAAGGTTAAGACAGATCAGGATGTAGCAAAAATATTTGAAGAACTATTAGATAAGTATCCTAAGGTTTCGGGACGTAACCGAATTCTGGGACGTACTAATTTAATGAAGCATTATATAGATGCACCCGACACACCAGTATATACACCTTACAGATATCCAGGTAGAAAGATAGCAGAAGAAATACGCAGACAAACAAAAGGAACTACTAAGAAGAAATTTAATCAGACCTTCACAATCACCGTACAATTCCAATGTAGTAATGGCACCCAAATCGAATGGAAAATTGCGTATGGCGGTAAGCTACAAGAAATTAAATAAAATTACTAGAAGTAACCGCACTCCGATGCATAACAGCCACCATATACTGAAAGTTCTACCTAAAGCGAAGTGGTATTCGAAGATTGACTGCGAATCAGGATTCTGGCAAACTCCAATGGACGAACGTAGTATAGAGAAAACAGCTTTTACCGTAGATGGTGAACACTACGAATTTTTGGTTATGCCTTTTGGATTGAAGAATGCACCAAAGACTTTCGTGGAGTTGATGAATAAAGTTCTGGAAGGGGTTGATTGGTAATTTCGTATTCGTTTTTGTTGATGACATAATTATTTTCTCTCAAAATTTAGATGATCATGTCAAACACGTTGAGTCAGTCCTGAAGAGACTAGAAGATGCGAACATTTCCATCAACCGAGAGAAGAGCGAATTTGCTAAGCATTCTATCACCTTTCTGGGGCACATCATCAAGGAGGACGGTATCAGCATCGATCCGGAAAAGATAAGAGCTATCAAAGAATTTCCATCACCTAAAAACGTATCGGAACTGAGAAGATTTCTAGGTAAAGTCGGCTATTGTCAATCCTTTATTCCACATTACTCAGATGTTGCAGAACCACTTAATTCCTTATTAAGAAAATCTACTAGTTGGTATTGGGGTACATCTCAGCAGAAAGCATTTGAAAAACTGAAAAATTATATGTGTGAGGACGCTTTACTAAATTCTATCGATTATGACTACCCAATTATCATAAAAGTGCGACGCATCGAACATTGGACTGGGAGCAGTACTCTTACCACAGATCATTGATGGCAAACATAAGATCATTCAATATGCAAGTAAGTCATTGAAGCGTTCAGAAAGGCATTTGGACTCTTGCGAAAGAGAGTTACTAGCTATACTTTGGGCGACGGAGAAATTTTATGACTACATATACGATGAAGACTTTCATATCTTAACAGACAACAAGGCTTTAGCGCACCTACATCAAAATAAGGAAAATAATTCTAAGCTTGGAAGATGGGCATTAAGACTACAACCGTACTTAGAGAAAATTAAACATATACCGGGCGCGAGCAATGAGATTGCAGATGCTTTGTCAAGAGCTCCAGTCGAACCTACAGGCAAAGAATCAGATTTCATGGAGGATCCAGATGTGATGTTCATTCCATGTTTCGGACTTATGTTCAGAGGACCTAAACTATCTCAGATTACAGAAGAGCAGAAATCAGACGACCACTGCAAGAAAAATTAGAGACGCAATTATGGGTAATTCGCTGGCCACGAAGTACTCAGACTATTGTATCAAGAATGACACACTGTATAAGAAGATAAGTTTAATGGAACCAATTGAAGGGCAAGGGATGCATACCGAGTCAGTTCAATTGAAGGATGAGGAAGAAACATGTGGAAGTCAGAACAAAGATGTAAAAGAAAATGTGTAAACAAATTACTACCGGTAATTCCGAAGAGTTTGAAGGAAGATGTCATGTTTGTGTTCCACGATGCACCGGAAGCGGGACACAGAGGTGTAAAGAAGACATTGCAGATGTTAAGGAGTATATTGGGAAGGTATGGAAAAAGACGTAAAATGTTATATTAAATCTTGCGAGAAGTGTCAAAGAGTAAAGTCTGATACACAGTTGAAAGCAGGTTTAATGGGTTACAGTGATGTAGCTCCATACGTATTTCATACACTATATGTTGATTTTATGGGCCCTTTACCTACGAGTAAAGGAGGTAGGAATAATAAGTACATTTTGGTAGTTCAGGATCAATTATCAAAATGGGTAGAAATTATACCTATGAGAAATGCTACGGCAAATCAGGTAAAATATTGGTTAGAATGGATATTTTGTCATTTTGGTTCACCAAAACTCTTAATTTCAGATAATGGTTCACAGTTCATTTCAAAAAGGTTGAAAGAATTGTGTAAAGAATGGCAAATAGATCATAGGTTCACTAGTGTATATCACCCTCAACCTAATCAATCAGAAAGAGTAAATAAAACCTTAAAGCAGATGATTAAATGCTATATAGATGAGCAACAATCTTCATGGGATGAATATTTGCAACTTTTTGGTTTAGCTCTAAGGTCAGTTATACATGAAAGCACAAAGGTCAGTCCAGCACTTTTGAATCTAGGACGAGAGTTGGCATTACCATTTGATAGGTCGCTTATGGAATCTAAAGATATAGACTTCGCTAAAGCGAGGGAGGAAATTGAAAAATTACCTACTAAATTGTTGGATATAGTAGAATATGTTAAGAATAATATTACGGAAGCACAAATAACCTATAAGGACAATTATGATAAACATCATAGACAAGTCTCTTATATTGTCGATCAAGAAGTATTAATACGTAATCATGTTCTTTCAGATGCACAGTCCAATTTTTCTTCTAAATTAGCACCTACGTGGATAGGACCTTTTAAAATTAAGCGTCAGATTACTCCGGTAACCTACGACTTATATTCAGGTATAACAAATAAAAATATGGGTAAAAGACATGTATCCGATATGAAGCCGTATATTAGACGTCCGATTAATGAGCGATCTAGTATAGTCTTCAAGTCGCAATTACATCGTCCTAAATTAGGTAAGAAAGCGAAAGGCAAACTTGCATTGCGTTCTTTACCTATTGACAGACCAAGGCGAAAAACTTACATTCCGGGTCAATATACAAAGTTTCTTAAATAATTATTCACTATTATAGGTTAAGGTAACAGTTAAAACATAGTTAAGATCTCATTCATTATAAAAGGTATAATTAAGCTAACAATATTCACATTACGATTAGGAAAATAAAATACAACTTTTTGCGGAGACCATCATAAAAATGCGGGAGACCATCATATAAACAGTTGAAAATTACTAAGTCAATAGAAAATATTATAAGTTTTTGTGGAGACCATGAAACGAATGCGGAGACCATCATATAAACAGTTGAAAATTACTAAGTCAATAGAAAATATTATAAGTTTTTGCGGGAGACCATCATAAATATGCGGAGACCATCATAAATATGCGGAGACCATGCTTAATTCTTTTTATCTATTCCAGATGTACAAAAACAGCAGCAGACATAAGGCCACGGGTCATCACGTCAACCGAGACCAACACAAAAATAAACTGGACAGCAAAGGAAAGGTCTCACGAATGCCATCGAATGCACGAACTAGGCAACATGAGTTAGTGTTGTCAAATTTGAAAGCAGGAGGCACCGAAATCAAAGGACTACAGGGCAAAATGTCAAGAGGCAAATCAAAAATTTGGAATCTCGAAGTATCGCTCCGTTAGCGGCTGTCCCATGTCAAGACAACAACGACTGAGACTCAACCACCAACAGGTCTACCACCATCACACGAATCCCAACAAGACAATAATCCAAATGTGGGCGCCAACTATCGAATCTCTACAGCTTGTCGAAGAGGAGAAAATTACAACCAGCTGGATTGCGAATGTTGCAGATACTATGACGATGCTCCTTCATCTGAAAAGGGTTAACCTCTTTGCAATTGATGTTGAAGAAAATCGAAGACACTCGTTCCTCGGGATGATCACTCTCATGCAAATATCTACAACAGGAACTACGTACATAATCGACACACTGGCGTTCGGGATGTCCAACTTCATCCGTCAACAAATGAAAACCGTGTTGGAGAACCCAGACATAGTAAAGATCAACCATGGATCAGCAAATGACATACTCCACCTTCAAAGAGACTACGATATATTCATCACGGGCGTAATTGACTTGCAATTTGTCTATCAACATTTCACCGGCAGCACAGAATTAGTAAGCTTTGACAACTTAGTTAAATGGGCACTTCCACAAACCCCAACCTTGGACAAGACTCCGCAATTGTCTGATTGGACAAACAGACCACTACATCACCAACAACTCGAGTATGCTGTAAACCACACTCAACTACTTATTGAGGTATGGCGAGCAATCTTACCGAAGTTTAATGAAGAATATCGTAAAATACTACCGCTATGGGACACCTTCATTCAAGTGTTATACCTACCCGAAATTGAAGTCAGCACAACAAACCGCGGACATGTGTAAGGAGTTGGACGAAGAACAAAAGCAAATATTTATAGATCTATTTCATTGGAGAAGAGATACTGCAAAATTATTAGATGAATCCGAAGTCGACATAGTGCGCATAAATACTCTCATGAGAATGGCTAAGGAAAAACCTAATCAGCAGCAGTTACGCAATCAAAGGTATTATAAAATTGATCCAAATATCATACCATTCCTTACAAAGACTCAAGAAATTTTCAGACCACCAAAGGAGGAACACACTGTCAAGTACTATGAGATGGAAGCATTACAGGATATGGAAGAAATTGACATTGACATTCTACAACTTCATATTCCCATGAATGAATTTGCGGACACACCATTTTGCGACAAAATTTGCAGTAGATGCCAACAAGCGGGTCACGAGAGAAGATTTTGTACTAACGACAAAAATTATGCAGCCATCAAAGCATATACCAGTCAGTTTCCCAATGTACGCGAAAACAGAATCCGGAAAAGGCGAGAAAGGAGGATAAGAGCTAAAGCAGTAGCAACATTGAAGAAAAGTCTGGAATCTTTTGCAAATCAAACTACACCAACCAGAAGCGTACACACCAACCAGCGAGGGAGGATGTAACACGGGCTACCTGCAATTCACCCAACTCACTTCCCTCACACCACCCAGACCCCCAACCCACTACGAAGGACTTCAGTGTGCCACAACTCTCTATCGCGAGTTGCGCCGCAGCTCGTGGACTGAGTTCATCTCTCAATTGTATTTGTATTCTTAATATCATTTCCTTTCTCATTCCGTAAAGTAATTCATTATTCAGTTGTAATCGTAATTCCTATTGTGTTACTAAATTCAATTCTCATTCAATTAACCCAACGTGTATTGATTCTTGATTGCATACAGAGTTTATTATTTATTTCAGTCTAATTCGGTAAACGCATAAGTCATAAGATATCATCGTGGAACCTTGTATCACCCATATAGGTAGTCGTTACTATCATACTGGGCATAAATAGAGGCTTAGCCCTTACAAATATATAAGTCCAAAAAGAGTTTGTACTCCAAAAAAGCCAACAAGCGGCAAAATATGGCAGAAATTCGAATAAAATAAATCATACATATTAATAATTATTGGTGGTTTGGAATTAAAAATTCTTATATTATGTTCCAAATATGTTTTGATGCGCTTACTGAGACATATCGTCCCTTAAGAAACCAAATAGCCTATCTCCACTTTCCGGGTTTTGTGTACCAAATAGCCTATCTCCATTTTCGTTTTGTGTACGAAATAGCCGATCTCCATAGCCTAGAAGACACTCTCTACATACATGGCGCAGAATTTAGGCTACATGGCGTTTAGGCTATTTCGTCCACAAAACGAAAAATGGATTTAGGCTATTTCGTCCACAAAACGAAGAATGGATTTAGGCTATTTCGTCCACAAAACGAAAAATGGATTTAGGCTATTTCGTCCACAAAACGATATACTAAATAGGATCTTAAATGGAATTCTTTCTATCCATAGTAAATTGAAAGTGCTGTATACAAATCATTGACAAAGATAGGCTTTCAAAACCGATGGGGAAAAGTTTTACTGTTTGTAAGAGTTATAAGAGTTATTCAATGATTTTTAGAATAACCTATCATTCTATGTCAACTTAATTGATACATTCGTCAGCAGTTTGAACAATTTATTTCTCATAAAAACAAATCAGAGTATCCCCAAAATTGAATAGAAATCAACATATGAAAGTATCTAAAAAATGACAACAGAGCCCTTGAGCTTTCTCGAAAGTTTCGGCAAACTTGTGATTTTAGCCACTGCATTGGTAATACTGGTCGATAGAATCGATACCGTTTAAAGAATGTTTTGAAATACTTATTCTAAATAAAAATAAGGTTTATACCAAAGATTAAGAAATGGATTTAAGTTTTATAACAAATTAAATACCAACGTACAATTTGACATGCTTTATTTTACCCCAAATTGCAGCATTACAATATCACAACGTCAGCTATTGTTAAGGGAGTCCTTATCAACCCTTTACAAATTCACAATCACTCATATTCAAACACAAAAATAACGTTTCGAATGGCCTGTTGTTAGTGTTTGTTCAAAGGGTTAGGTATTAAGGCCTCATAAATTGTACTAACTAATATAAATTCTTGGTTAAAAGTTGTCATCGAATTTAAAGGAAAGAAGGAAAATGAGAAACATTTAGCTTTGTACTCGCTGGGCTGAATTCCAAGAATCTTAAACATGAAAATATTGCTTAGCAGCCCCAAATAAAATCGGAGATGTTAAAAATGGGCAAGAATCTTAAAAAATCCTACATAAGAATTTTTCTGATATAGTTAAATAAGTATATCCACCCTTTGATAAAATTTCTACCATGCCTGTACTTCCTTACAGTTAACTGGAAACATCAGTATTTGCCACGTCATGTGCGCTAGGTAACTGAAGGAAACATTGCGTTATATATAACTGACAGTTGGCATATTCGTCTCAATCTATCCATCTAATGTTGTAGTTTTATATTCTAATCAACTTCTAAACTACTTTATAAATGCCGAAACATGAGGCTCATTTGCAAAGCTATTATAAAGTATAGAAGGTGACTCTTTTCTAAATGCGAAAATAGTAAATATATAATGATTATTCTGCCCCTGTTCGTGCTGATTCTCTCCACTCATGGCCATAATATAATTCGAATATATTATATTGTACTGAACTTTCGCTATTAACTCAATTGGTTATATTGTGATAAAGAAGACGACGTAATATCTTTGCTCTCGCCGGTTCATTTTATGACATTTTGTAATAGCGCAATGCTATTCTTTTTATTTGCAAAATTACATTTTTTAACTTCAATATTCACCTATATTTTAAATTCTTTATTTGGAATATTTTCACGCATGGATCATGCATCAATCACCTAAGTCTCTTGACTTTCACATAATGAGAATCTTATCTCATCAGTAATGTCAATGTTCTGTGTCAAAAGATAATAAAAATGAATGAAAAAATGTATGAAAGATGGAGAAAAATTAATTTGTTCTGTATGGCCCATATAGTTTCGATTAGGAAGAATGATAGAGGAAAAATTATTTAAAAACTGAAGCTTTACAATTTTTGGGAGTTTCGTCAAAAAACGGCTTAGTTTTGTTGGGTTGTAGTTGTAAGTTATCCCACAGTGAACCGAGTATAAGAAAAGTAGCAACAAGGTTGCAGCTATTTATTTTCTGTTAAGGTTTAATTGTCTTAATATCTTAACTGACTATACTATATATAGTAAGTTGTGTTATACCAGAGTTCATAATGTTTTTAATTTACCGTATATTATAATCATATTAGATAATAAAATGAATATGTGGTTAAGTATGTAATTTAACTTGAAGTGGTTGAACGCCAAAAGGTCATTTCTAACAATGCGGACAATGTAGTGCATTATCTATGTGGCTTTTGCGAATAAAAGTTGAACGATTGTCTAGGTCAGTGATACAAACTGCAGCCTCTGCGTGTCTCCGTATCTTAGAATAACCACCTACAGCGATAATTAGGCATAATGTTATGCTAAGTTCTTCACATTCATTTCGTGCATTCTTCGCTTCGGTGCATAAAATCTAGTCGACGACGTTCAAGTTTGAATTAAGTTATGCATATTGCAATGGTATGTGAACTAAATATGAGTATCAATTTTTAACAAAGTGCGACGGTATTTCGTTTCTCATTTTTATTTATTCTGAGCATTTTTAGCAGCGTTTAAAATATTTTCAATGTAAATAAATAAAGTAATTAATTATTTGTACGTAGATATTTACAATTTGTGATAGGAATCATTTGGAACCACTTTAAATGTTGTTATTGTTGGCATTGAATATTCCACTGCTAAGTTGGTAGCGTTCTCTAAGGAGTCGATTGAAAAGATTATCCTGTTGGTATTGGTTCGTGCCCGCTCTCCGCAGAAGACTGGCAGGTGGGGCAAACAGGCGAAGAAGATTGTTCAAAGTGACCCTTACACCCTCCGCTGAATTAAATATCGGACTCGTAGTATTGAATCTTCTACGCATATCCATCTCCAACATTTCCTGAATTTCCATATTTATTGTCATTATACACATTTATTAAAATATTAATTATTATAAATGATTTTACCTCGAACATCTCCATGGGAATTACTTCGTTATCAGCAATCGCCTAAAAATTGGTCAAACTCAGATGGTATTATGAAAATTAATTGTACATTAATCATATATGATTCTATAAATATTATACGCAGTGTCCGCAGAGCCTTAGTAGTTATAATGGTAGCGGTGTCATTTTGGAAAGTGATAACTTAAGCTAAAACATTTTATTGCATTTTATAGCAGTTAAGAGTTGATTAAAGTACATTTGTAATCAATTTAAGCATTTAAACGGAATTAAAGACTTTTTTCCGGCGAAGAGTTTACATGGTATGTATTTGGTCATTTTTTTTACCATTTTAGGCCAAGCCGGCTAAATTCTAAAAAAAGTCGGGGCCAAAATAAAGCAGAGTAGACGCCCTTGAATCGGATTTTTCTCTAACTTATTGAGTAACAATTTATCGTAAAGCAGCAATATTAATTGGATGCTTAATAATAAAAGTAACCGACCTCCAGCTGCTCGTCATCGTCATCCTCCACCGTCACAGTAATGTCTGTTGTAGGAGGAGTCGGGGTAGAGTTTCTGAATGACAAGGGTACTAAACAATAAGCACGAAAAACAATTATATACATCATCAATTTATCACAGTTTTAAAGATATCTATATGTAAAATAGCCTTAAGAATAATGGGACATAAAAATGGGACAATTGCATTTGTGAATATGCATAATAAACTGAAAAGTAATCCAAAATTAATGTACCTACAATTAAACAAGAATAAATAAGCTATTTATAATTATTTAATTTGTTTACCTCTGATGAAGACTCCGGATCCGATTTGAATGTTGTTTGTAGAGTTGTCATTGGAGAGTGGGATAGGGTCGAGGGGCGAGTCCGGATGTCGTCGTTGATGAGAGCCGTAAGGAGTTCGATAGGAATGTATGTGTATCTCACCCTCGACCTCACCCTCGTCTTCTTCTGCTGCCTCGTCTTGGTCCTTTTTGTCGGCTGGGGTGGGGGCGGAGCCTGGACTCGTCTTGAAGTGGTAGTAACAGGTGTGTAGAGATACTGGAACTGTCCGGGTGGAGGGGCGGGGTAGAGACGGTTTGGAACTGTAGACACAAAGTTAGTGTACTCCTGTCCTTCTGTCACTCCCCCCAGGACACACAACAACAAAGCACTCTAAATCAAAAAATAAATAAATATTTAAAAAATTAATGAGTAAATAGAAAATAAAAATTGTTAAATATAAAACTCACAGAAATGATCATCTTCATGATTGTAGTATGCAAATGAAAGCGAGTGTGGCTGTAGGTTGAATATTTATATGGTTACTCCGTCACGTTAGAACTGGCCACGGTTCGCTTCCCTTCGAATGATGTCAGCAGCTCTCTTAATCCTCGTCAACAGCCGTGTCAACTACTCTCTTATTCCAAATGTCAATCTTAAGATATACATCTACATCCAACTGCACTGTAATCACAACTTGTTTTGATGCAAATGAGTAAAGCACATTTAGGCTATGAGAACATCAACATTTATTTCTCCTAAGTCCTGACTACGCCTTTTTCACATTCAATTATTGCGAATTCTGTTAAGATTTTTTCTATGGCAAATCTATCATTTATATGGTAAATTTATATTCAATAACATTTCAAATAAAAGCAAATTCATTAAATCAGAAAAAAGGATTTCAAGACACGGTTTTTTAGATTAAATAAAAAATAAATGAAATGTCAGAAAAAACAAAAATTAAAATTAAGTGTTGCGAAACAATTTGTAAAATTTCAATCTCTTGTAGTTAGTAATTTTTCAGAGACTTGAGACTATAATCAATGTTTTAAACAAAGCTAAGGTCGCATTTCTAAAGTTTGTAACGTGAAACAAGATATTTACGATTTTATTATTACAGATATTTATTCCATACATTTTCTTAAGTAGTATTTTGATCGGGTGCATGATTTTCCTCCGAATGCTGGCTCTTCTCCTGTATAAGTAAAAGGGACTTCAGATTTTATCCATAAGAAATGGTTTTACAAACTTACAGACGTGATGGTTGGAATGCATACTCGGATTTTGTACTTCAGTAAAAGCTTCCTTCTATTTCGAGGCAAGTTGACGGGTAGAAATAAACCCGCCGTCCGTCTGCGTGCCTGGGATAGAGAAGGAATGTTGGAGCAAAGTACAATATCCAGCTACACTAGTCTGAAAACACTCCGAAAGTCTCAAGTCGCCAAACGGAAATCATAATAAGGTAAGCAAAGAGCTCATGTCAAACACAGAAAACCTATTCGTTTCGGAGTAAATAATTTTTATTATAATTTTACAGTCTTAAAGTTATCAAAACGAGTGCAAATATGAATATTAGATGTCTTTGGTTTACTACGTGGGGGTACACAAAATGTATTGCTAATTAAATAAATAGTGCATATTTTATTTGAAATGAGCAAACTGTATTCTTGGTGGTGATGTTTAGATTTTTTTCCTACTTCTATTTTATATTTTTATATACATTATATCCATAACCTAACTTACCCATTATGTACGTAGGTTTATTTTTTAAATACCAAAAATGCTCTTAATATTATAGCCTCAATACGAAAAGGAATTAGGAAAGGAAACCTAAAAGGCGATAATTACAGCCACTTAACTAGTCCGCGCGTTCGGAAAAGCCAAAATATAAGTGTGACATAGGAATATTTAT
>JAECZT010000081.1:0-28225 GCA_020055645.1 Tomocerus qinae | reverse complement strand
ATTGCACAATTATTGTCACTAATTATACCACGTTAAAGTTTCTGTTTTTGTATGACTCTAAGTGTTTTAGTGGTAACTTCTTGCGTGACATTAAGTGTATTGTTAAATAGAATATGTCTATTATTTGATATGGACTATTTCTTTGAATCTGTGTTCTACTAACTAGTGCATTTTACTGGGAAGCTATTTGTATACGGAAATATCGTATCCAATAATATTAATATAATAATGGTTAATGTTCCTTGTTCCTCCTGTTCCGACGAAGTAGATGGTGGAGTCAGATGTGGATTCTGTGACAATCCTTATCATCACAGCTGTGCACCAGGTTTTGTGAAAGATTTTTATAATTATATTTGGGTATGTAATGTATGTAAAAATTCAGGGATTTCAATTGCATCCATGCATCTACGACTACTTACCTTAGAAAATAGATTAAAACATAATAATGTACTAAGTAATAATGACGAAGTTTCTTTATCCGATCAACTTGATCTTATGACAACGGATATCAGTAACAATTCTGCAAAAATAGTCAAAATCGAAAAAAAGCTAGAATTTGAGTCTCGAAAATTTAATGTAATGATTAGGGGGATTGATTTATCTAATATGGATCCTGATTATATACCTTTAAATGAAACTAGCGAATTGCTGAATTTCCTAGGTTGCAGTGCGGGTTATGTTCGTGATACACTTGTTTTAGTTAATGGTAAAAACAGTCTAATTAAGCTAATGTACAGTAGTTTAACGGAACGTAGAAAACTACTTTTAAGTGCATATAAACTTAAAGGCCATTATAAATATGGAAGGATTTATGTTAGTGCAGATCTGACAAATTGTTGAAAATAAACATAAACGGGAGTTGTTAGTTAATAATAGTTTTGTTAATCAAAATCCAAACAATATTTTAATACAAACGAATTCTAGTGTACCTGATGAACCTTTACCATGTACGTCATCACAAGCTAAGGCTGAAGTTGAAGGTACGATAATTTCTGATGAATTAGTAAAAGATAATAATGTGACCATTCGTAGAAAAGTTAGTAGCCTTTTTCGGGGAAGTCAAGTACCCAAAAAACATCCATAGCACACATAAATATACGCACTATAAAAAGAAAAATGTTCTTAGTATCTTATCTTAATACCAATAACCAACTTGACTTTTTATGTGTAAGTGAGACGTGGCTAAATAGATATATTATCCCAATTAATATTCCTGGTTTCTGTTTTTATCGTAAGGATAGAGATAATGATAAAAAAGCAGGTGGAGGTGGTGTAGGTATTATTGTAAATGATTTATATAAATGTAAAGAATACAATTTTAAATGTACTAATGACATTGGAAAAAATAGTAATGTTGAATTTCTAGCCCTCACTGTTCAGTACAAATATGAAAAATCGTTTGTTTTAATGTGTGTATCGGTCACCAAATTACTCAAGTGATTGTATAGACAAAAGATATGGCTATTTTTGATTTACTGTTCTCAGAATTGTGTCTTTTAGGTAAAGTAATTTATATTTCACAGAACTTTAACCTTAAATCTGATAGCACTTATGGAAAAATAAATTCAATATTTAAGGCCTATAACCTACATCAGCTTGTAAATGTACCCACTAGGAAAGACTCAATACTAGATTTATTTATTACTAATGACACATCTACTGTAAGTAGTGTTTCTGTTAATGACCCTAAATTATCTGACCATAGCCTTGTCACTGCAATTATTAATAGTAATAAAAAGACTAAATATCCTAAAGATACAATTACTTATCGTAATTATAATAACGCTGATTTATTTTGTCTAGCTGTAATGGTAACCGAACTATAGTTTGATAATTCTATGTTTGACATCAATCATCGGGCAGATATTCTATGTACTAAACTAATTAACATTTATGATGAAATAGTACCTAAGCTATCCAAAACATTTGTACGGTATCCAAAAAAGTTTACTCTTACGAAAACCACTACTTCTCTTATAGCTAATCGTGATAAGGCTTACAAATTAAAATGCATTGCCCCAACAGTTGAAAATACTAATAATTTTAAGGAACTCAAGAGTAAGGTTAAATTAAGTATAGCTAACGATACCAGGAATCAAGTTAATCTTGCTATTGAAAAGCAAGGCCCTATTAATGGAATTAAATCGTTTGTCAAAAATTTTAGTAAAGTTACTTTACCGGCTGAGCTCATTAATGACTATTTTGTTAGTATAAGTAGTATTGACCCAACTGTTATGTACCCTCCTATTCCAAGTAAACCCGACAATATTTTCGACTTTGTTACTTACTTTGTAATTCCTAGTTTTAATCTTTATGACCTACATAAAGCTTGGAAAAGCCTAAAAAATACTACAGGTAGAAATGAGGATTGTATGGGTATTGCCCCAATAATGTTTGAATACAGCATCTACTCACCTAATGTTGGTCAAGAAATTCTTGATATCATAAATTTAAGTATAAGTAAAGCTGAAGTACCTGATAAGTATAAGATATCTAAGATTATTCCATCTCCTAAAGTATCAAATGTATCCCATCCCAAAGACTTAAGACCGATAAGTAATCAACCGATTCAGTTAAAAATAATGGAAAAGTGTGTATACAAATGTCTAGTAGAGTACCTAAATAGTAATAATGTTCTATGTAAGCAACAATTTGGTTTTAGGTCTAAGCATTCAACTGTACATGCTCAAATAGCATTAACTGAATTTCTTTATAAGAATATTGATCTTGGTAATGTATGCTTATTGCTATCGCTAGATCTCAGTAAAGCTTTCAATAAAGTCTCTAGAGAAATATTAATACAGAAGTTAGATTGGTATGGAATTGAGTCAAAATGGTTTGAAGCTTATTTAGAAAATCGTGGTCAGTTTGTATATGTTGATAAAGATAACTTTTCAAGTGTGGGTTTTACTGACCTAGGAGTCCCACAAGGCAGTATCTTAGGTCCAATTCTTTTCTCAATATACATCAATGATCTACCACTACATATTAGAAATAGTCTATGTATTCTATTTGCAGATGATACCACAATGACTATTGCTGGCCCGCCTGATAGCATAGCTGCTTTAATCCAATTGATAGAAGAGGACATGCAGAGTGTGCAATCGTGGATGGTCAGTAATAGGATGGAACTGAATGTAGATAAAACTCAATTTATGGTAATAGGTAGACCACATATTGTTAAGTCTCTAGGGGATGTTAGCTTTAGAGTAAATAACGCTGTAGTGCGTAGTGTAAGTAATATTAAATGTTTAGGACTGATAATTGTCTCACAGCTTAACTGGACTGCACATACCAGTAAAGTTATGTCTAGATGCAACTCAATTTTATGGTCTCTGTACCCACTACAACCTTACCTTACTGTTATCAACCGAAAAGCTATCGCTAACACTTTAATTATGCCTGTAATTAGATATATGTCTGCTATTTGGGGAACTGCTCCTCAATACAATATTACATTGATAGAAAAGCTTGTGCGTAGGATGGGTCGTTTTGTTTTAGAATATGGTAAGTATGACTCAGTGAAACATGATATCACTATGACTTTAAAATGGTTATTTCCCTATCAAATGTATAAATTTGAAGTACTAAAATTGACATACACTATTTTTAATAACACTTGTCCTGACTATTTTAATAATTATATTGACTTTAATGCTGTTAATTCTATTGTAACACGAAGTAAGGAACATACAGCTCCTGCTTTTAATGGTAAATCAGAATTGTATAAAAAGACAGTGAACTACACTGGGTTGAACCTATGGTACACTATACCATTGTCTATTAGGGAATCAACTAATTTATCTATTTTTAAGAGTAAGACTAAGGAATTCTTATCGGAACAACAAGCTGAAGAATGCACAGATATCACCGGAGTACACAATTATTCATGTATTGAAGATATAGCTAGTGGTGCTTTGTATGATGATTAACATTACTTGCTTTGCAATATACTATTGGGTGTAACTCTAATATTATAATGACCTCTATTGAGGGTGATATTTGTGCTAATAAATAAATAAATAAATATGTCACCCTAACGTTAGTGAAACGTCTGCTACGCACTTGAGCTCCAACTGCTCATTCTGCTTTTAACCTTCGACGAGTTTAGTCGTGTTTGCTATTCGTTCCGTGACTAAGCATCTAATCCTGTTTCAAATGGAGTGTAAATTATGCCACAAGATATTCTACAACAAGTGGAATCTGGACCGTCATATGGTCCAGGTTCACGGCCTTATGCTTCCTGCAAATGAGCAATTCATGCCGTATAGTGGAAAACGCAAACAGGAAGAATCAAGTTCTTCCAGCTCCTCTTCAAAGCGCTCAACAAGCAGCCACGACGAAAGTGAAGACTGTGATTCCCTTCCTAAGTCGATCATTAAAATGTTTCAACGCGTTGTCTACAACGCTGACTTTGGATTCATCAAACTTTCCAACAAATCCACTAAGGGATCTGCTGAACAGCTCTAAAAGTGAAGCGGAAGTGTACGAACAAGAAACTGGTGGGTCCGAAGCTGACGATGAGAACAGTGAAAGTGAATATGAGACTGCGGATGACAACTCTGAAGGAAGCGATGAGGGTCAATCTGAAAGTGTCAATCGGGTCCGACAGCGATGGAGATGATGACCATTTAAGCGAATCATCCCCTCGACATTCTTCGCGTCATTCTCAAAGCATCGGCAAAACACGAGTTTTGTTCAAATAGAGAAACCTTTAGTGAACTACATTCTCCTCTTATCCTCCTCCGTATCCTCCTCATTTCACGACACTCTCCTAAAACACTAGTGTGAATATTCTTTGGGACTTTGTTCTTTAACATACCTTTACTCAAACATATCCTTAACGTTTATGACCTTTCCTACGACAGCCCAACGTTTATGACGTCACCTTTCTTATGTCACCCTAACGTTAGTGAAACGTCTGCTACGCATATGAGGTACAACTGCTCATTCTATCTCTAAGTAATGCAATTACATTACTATATCTATATTATGCACTTCTTATAAGTGTACAGCCCTTATAATATGCAATCCTTTATATGCAGTTATTATGCTATTATGTCTTTGGATACTGAATACTGAGTATATAGGCATATATACTGAGTATATAGGCATATATACTGAGTATATAGGCATATATACTGAGTATATAGGCATATATACTGAGTATATAGGCATATATACTGAATATATAGCCATATTATGGACGTGCAGGCAGAGGTGTGGACTGAATAGGATGGGGTACTATAGCATAACACACAAACTATGCATAGTCCCACGGTAAGTTTTGGCTCTCATCAAGGATTCCAATTCCTTGTTTTTGGTTAGCATTGCAGTGTACATTCATTGCGCGCATTGTACAAAATCTGCAATGTTAACGCGTGAGACGAGTAGACTCGCCGCGAACATCCTTGAATTTTTTTTCCAGTTGACATGGAAGTCTCCTCGTTCATTAATTAGTTTATTTGCATATTAAATAGTGTAATCGGATGGTAATTAAATTAATTGGCATGTTAATTAAAGATAATTGTATGTTAATTAAAGATGTTTAGATAATTGCCTTATAGTTGCCGCCTAAGTGGTATACTACGTAACATAGATGCATTGACTGTATGAAGCATAATTAAGGATAAGGGACTTGTAATAGTAGGCTGGTGAGTGAGTATGCACTGCCTTGTGCATTGTATTGTGTGTACCGAGTGAACGAAGGGCTCTATGCATTGCCTTGTGTGCAGTGAGTGAACGAAGGGTTCCATCCATTGCCTTGTGCATTGTATTGTGTGTAGTGAGTGAACGAAGGGTTGGTTGACATTCCTTTCTCAATCAGGACTATTCCTGTTCAGACGTGTCTAAGTGGCAGTATAGCATAGAAACCCTTGTAGTGCATGGTGGGTACTTTAGGCAGCACAGCGTATACCATAGTAAGTAGTATAACGAGTACATTATAATAGGTAGTATAAGGAGTACAGGCGACTGTGTTAGGTACTTCAAGGTGTAGTAATAGTAGTAGTAAGGGTTGGTAGGTACTTTAGTAGTACGTATATACTTTAAGGACCAGTAGTACGTAGTAGCATAAGAGTATAACATAAGAGAAGGAAGGCACTTCAAGGAATGCTTTAGGTACTTGGTAGACTCACTTTAAGCATTGAGAGAAAGGGAGACTTTACATGGGGCATCTAGGCATCGCTTTAAGCTGGGAAGAGTGTAGAGAAAAAGGGACGAAAGGGAGGGAGGTTACAGACAGAGTGGCGCCATCCAATTAGGAGAGAGGAGGGCTGAGCTAGAGGTTGGGTAGGGGAAGAATGGGTATAAATAGCGGCACGGGGGTCGGCAGGAGCTCAGTCGTGCGTAGACGTGCGGGCGACTCAGAGCTCCTTTAGCCGCTCTCCTCTCTTGCCTTCATTGTCTTCCCTCCAAAATTCCCTACTCTCTTGTTTTCTCCAGCTTTCTCCTCCTCCCTCCCCCACCCAAAATCCCTCTACCCCTCCCCCTCCTCCCTCCCAACATCCCCTATAGGCATAGCCGACAGCCTTGAGCTGTTGGTTATACAGGTAGATGCCCTTGGGCTGAGCCCAAGGGCAGAAAATGAGAATAAAAAATGGTAGGTGGACAGTCGTTTGTCGTTGAACTATATGTACTCCGCTACTTCTGTCCAATAAATTGTTTCCAACGGAAAGTCATACGAAGGCTACATTGATGATGGCGAATTTTAGGACTGCAAGGCCAAGGGAGCAAAAGAAGATGCTTCACACAGGATTGCCAAAAACGCTCTAGTAGTGATAGCAGTTGAATTAAACGGTCATTGGAAGGTTTTAATCGCTTATTTCTTAATCAGTGGTGTTCCAGTCAATCGAAATGCTGCAGTTGCCAAATATAATTTGCATGCAGAGTATAAAGTCGGCATACCGTAAATTATTTTCAAAAGTCGGCATACCGTAAATTATTTTCAGATGCCGCATGCCGTAAAATACAAAATAAAACACGTCATAGACAGTTTAATGGTAATTTTCAACTAATGGAAGAACAAAAAATATAATTTCGATCATTTTATAATAAATGATAACAGTCATAAGTTATATAATGAGTTTTCCCTTATCAAAGAATTTCAGCCACTATAAGTGGCATATAATGATGTTAATACACAATATTGATGTATAAAAGCACTTTTAGCGGGTTATTTCTCACTTCCCACATCAATTTATGTATATAAACAGCTAAAAACTTAAAAAATAATTTCAATAAATAAATTTAAAATTTAATTTAAATTTAAAAAATAAATTCAATTTACGGCATGCGGCATTTACGGCACACTCGACACCTTATTTGCATGTAGGTAACTTATGATGGACTACCTTCGAATTTAAGTGCAGAAAAACGTTTTAGTGGATGGTGACTCTTTTGAGCCGAAAAGCATGAAGCCTTGGTTTGCGATCCCAAGCGAAAATCGTAATGTTTATGTAATTCCAGATGTCTGCCACATACTGAAATTACTAAGTAACTTATGGAACAAATAGACGCATTTTATCTATCGGCCAATTAAGTAAATAATAGCAGTAAATAGTTGCAAATATGTTACTATTAGGCTGTTATATATTTTGGTTGTTCTATTTATGGTCCTATAACAAAATGTTTGTCATTGATGAGCTAGAAAATAGGATGGATCCACATTGAACGTTTGGCTAAACTCCAGCATGAAGAAGAGCTGAGATCTGGTAACAAATTGTTGTCACGTCACATACATTTTGAAAAACAAATAATGAAGGTGAAACTGGCAGCTCAGCTATTCAGCAGTTCCAATGCAAAATCACTGAGACTCTGCTAACTGCTACGAATTAAAAGTTCCAGGCTTTTAAGAAGAGGATTGTTTAAGTACAGCTGAGTTTCTTGAAGTAGTTAATAGGTAATAATAATACGACTTCTGAATATTGGAAATTATTTATTTCATCATATTACGAATACCGTAAAAATCAATATCATTCCTCCGAAGAGCAACTATTTCGATTTCCCCCCGTAAATATCAGCCTTTTTAAATATAATTCCCCGTTTCGAAATAATTCCCCAGTCGAAACTAAGAACATTTGTTACCTGTGCACTTACAGCAAGAACATGTGTACTGAACATTGGCATTGAAAGATAGAATAGTTATACAGTCCACAGTAACTCTGAAATGGCAGAAGGAGGAGAATAGCGATTATATTTGATTCCAAAAAAATCCAGTGCATATGTATCTCGAAATTTAACTTTGAAACTGAAAGCTATCAAACTTATTATTATTATTATTATTATGGTAATTGACAGTTGCCTCTTTGTGGAGGTTTTTGGGCTGCCAATTCCACTTTATTGAGAATCTGAACTGTTACATTTTTAAGGTGAACATAAATCATTATTATAAAGTCACAATAAGATCGAGTAGTTGCAAGGTAATTATCATAAATTAGTTAATTTAGCTATTAGCGTTAGCGACTGAATAAATACAAGAGTAGTCACAAAGATTTTCTACCTCCGATGGAGAACATTCATTTTCCTGTAGGTTAAGGAACAGCATTTTTAGTTGACTAGAAAAATGCTTATTGATTTACTATTTTTAATACTTTCGGGAACTGAACACCATTCTCCCCGTGCTTGAAAGGAAAAGGATCTTTTTTTAAAACTGTTGTCATTTCCCTCTATAGCTACATAATTTTTAGTAGAATTTCTAGTTATTCTAGTGCAGTATTCAGCACAATCAATATAATCAAAAATAAATCAGGACAATTTTTGGTAAGTATTAAATAAGCAAATTTACAAGTTTCATATTTATACATAAACGTGGGTACAAACCATTGTAGAGATGTGGTCAATTCTAGTTTAACACTATCGTTCTTAATCCTAAAACATATCTTCCAGCACGCCGAATTACATTTTCAACTGTACTTAACCTTACTTAAACTTAGTGAAGAAGACACCTGCATTACCAGCGTCAGTAAACAGTTACAAGTTGACCGAAAAAGCAAAGGAAATGGAAACGGTAAAAATTGTATTATGAATAACCAATTGATTCTTACCTTTAAACCAGGCAAAGGTTGCTGAGAACGATTGGAAAGGTAATAAAGCACAAACGTAACAGCCTTTGATTAACGAGGATTACACTTTGCTGCCCTCGGAATATGATGATAATATGGATGTACATATCACGGAACCTATGGAAGCATTACTGTCCACTGACGAAAAAAATTAATTACATTTTAATAAAAAAATTAAAAAGGACAAGGGTGGTAATCCTGTGGTTAAAATTCTTCTGTCAAATATGGTCCATATTCACAATGTGAATATGGATATGTGAATATGAATATGTGAATATGAATATGTGAATATGAATATGTGAATTTCACATATGTTGTAGAAGACATTAAAACAAATTATTATGATTAGGGTGTGAAAAAAATTCACCGCATAATTTACCCGGGAGAGGTCACCACAGATTGTTACCCGGCACCCCGATTTTTGGTAGTGGTGCCGTGGTTCGATATCGTTCATACTCATATATGTTGTAGGGGCCATGAAGGCAATCAACTTTTATTTATACCAAAATCAGATCCGCCGCATAGTTTACCTGGGAAAAGAAACCAAATTTGCTAGTTCAATGATGGGACCGTGTGTCGTATCTAGGTTTACATTGTATTAGTTATATATTATCTAAGTATACGCCCTATATATAAGCATATATGCACTTTATATAATCATATACGCCCTATGTATAAGCATATACGCACTTTATATAATCATATACGCCCTATATACCTATAAGCATACACGCCCTATGATAATGATATACCGTATTAATCGATATAGTTCCCTAGGGGAACTCCCATTTGGAGACCCTGTTTGGTCAAAAATATTCTTATAGTTCCCTACATGGGGATTTATTATGATATGGGGAACTTTATTTCAAATGCCAAATTACAAAATTTCAGTGTCAAATTTTTGTATTATTTCAATGGAAAATTAAATTATAAATATAGTAAATGAGCATATTAGAAGGAATTTAGTTTTCAACGTTGTCGTCAGAGGATAGAGAAACGTCCATGCATAGGTTCGGTTAGATCAACATCCATTTCTTAGTCATCATCTTCATTCTGCTTTAACTTTACCACTTTTTAGCCTTTTTTACCATCACAGTGGTAAAGATGCATTTAATGGTAAAAATGGTAAATTATAGTGAATACTTACCAGATATACACAAACGACACATTAAAATAAGCTTTCATTCTCTATTTTCTCTAAAATATTTGTAAATAATATTTATATTTGAATGATCATTGAATGTACTGAAAAAGTCATTTAAGAACGTTCCACAAGCATATAAATATTGTGCTCAACTTTGTGTCGATAGATACAAAATTCTACGATAGCTACGAAGACAAGTAATGGCTTAAAAAAGAGGACTTTCTAACTTGGTTACTCATCGAGGAAAAAATTCAAAATTTTATTTCTATAAAAAATTATGAAAGTATTTGCAATGGCTATCAGTACGGCTACCACAAAAATAAATTTGAAATTTTTCCTGGATGAGTAACCAAGTTAGGATATCCTCTTTTTTTGAGCCCTTCATTAAGACTGTGGCTATAGTAGAACTGGAGAACCACTGCAAATAAATTTCGAAAAATTTTGCATGTAATTTAGTACAACTGACTACCCCTGCCAGTTGTACCATCCGTACATAGGTGCCACACTAGTGTAACCGTTACAATAACGTAGGATGTTGAGTGGGACAATATAAAAATGTGTTTCATTATTGAAGTTTGTTGTCTATCCTCATCCTCACTCACTCACAGCCCATTCCTAAAATAACACACAAACCACAACCAGGCCAAAGGTTATTTCTTGCGAGGGAAATTTAAATTTTGACACATTTAGTCAATATTTTTGTAGTAATACGTAACCAATACTTCCTGTATTATTCTTATTATTTCATAAGAGAATCAATCAAGAGTCAGAGTAAAATTATTTGAAAATCACCTTAGCTAAATAGCCCCTTCCCCTTAGCATAAAACTTAAAACTGTATTTACAAAGGGTATCAATTCAGTGTATTTTGTCATACTTTGGTGTGCCAATTATTCTAAGTGTTTGTTGAGGAGATTATGAAGCAAGACGCCTGCTAAATTAAGAGCCCGACCCTAGACTAGTACTACGAGTACTAGAGGGCAGAGGTCGCAATTAGTTCTCATTTCTCATTTTTGAGAACATGAGTGGCTCTCAAATGCACTCTTTACTACTCTTTCTCAAAGAGTAAAGAGTGTTCTCATGAGTACGGCCTTTTGACAAAAAGAGAATGAGATATTGAGTTGAGTATGGCCGTTTGGAGAAAAGAGTATTGAGGGGTTGAGTTGAGTGTTGTCTTTTGACAAAAAGAGTATTGAGAGGTTGAGTTGACTGTTGTCTTTTGACAAAAAGAGTATTGAGAGGTTGAGTTGAGTGTTGTCTTTTGACAAAAAGAGTATTGAGAGGTTGAGTTGAGTGTTGTCTTTTGACAAAAAGAGTATTGAGAGGTTGAGTTGAGTATGGCCGTTTGGAGAAAAGAGTATTGAGAGGTTGAGTTGAGTGTTTTCTTTTGACAAAAAGAGTATTGAGAGGTTGAGTTGATTATGGCCTTTTTGACAAAAAGAGTATTGAGAGATTGAGCTGAGTATGGCCTTATGACAAAAAGAGTATTGAGAGGTTGAGTTGAGTGCAGCCGTTTGGTGAAGGAATATTGAGCCTAGATTCGCCTCTTTTTCAATAACTCACCTCAACTTAACTCACTTTTTGCCCAAAATCGAGTTATAACTCAAGTAATTTCTAAACCTGACAAAGAAGTCCGACTCAACACAACTCAATTTTGATGCTGAGTTAGTAGCCGACTCAACACCACTCGTTTGCAAAATTAACCCAAATGACAACTCTCAACCAACTTAACTCACTGTCCACCTTAGTTTAACATCTGGCTCAACTCAAGCTCAACTCGCATGCTTCCCTAAAACAGTTACAGATTACAGACTCAACTCAACTGAAATATCAGTGCTGAAAAAGTGAATACTCTGTCCAACTCACTTACTCAACTCAAAAGTGCTCTGAGCTAAATTGGCCCACCACTGGTATTGAGTGAGATTAAATCGGGAAGCAGATTCTCATATTTAATTTGCATTCTTAAGGAACTGAGATACCATAATAATGGTTGAGTTGAGCATTACCTCTGCGGAAAGATAAGAGTGGTTATGTTGAGTATGGCCTTTGAAAAAAAGAGTCTTGAGTGATTGAGTTGAGTATGGCCGTTTGGAGAAAAGAGTATTGAGAGGTTGAGTTGAGTATTGCCTTTTGACAAAAAGAGTATTGAGAGGTTGAGTTGAGTATTGCCTTTGACCAAAAGAGTGTTGAGAGGTTGAGTTGAGTATGGCCTTTTGACAAAGAGTATTGAGAGATTGAGTCGAGTATGGACGTTTGGGGAAAAGAGTATTGAGTGATTGAGTTGAGTTGTGGCCGTTTGGAGAAAAGAGTATTGAGAGGTTGAGTTGAGAATTTTTGATTTTCAAAATGAGAAAGAGTAGGTCTTTCTCAATACTCTTCCAAATTGCGATCTCTGCTGGAGGGTCGTCGTTCAACTCCTGAAATCGAACATCTTGTGTATTGAAGTGTCAGTGTCAACAATTTGGGTTTGTCTTTGCATAATAACAATAAAAATCATATTATATTATAGTCTGGGGTCAGAAGTCGGAATTTAGCACCTCACTCAAAAGTTCAAAGTTAGTTTTATTAGAGTGACAAAAAAGACACATTCAAAACTCAGCTAACATATTACTGCGGCTGCTCACTCCTCTATGGTCACTATCCTAAAGGCCTTATTCCACTGCCTAACAGCACGCTGAAAAACATCTCGCTGCAAGCAGAAAAAGTGATTACACTAGACGCGCAGTATGCAGCGGCAGCATTATTTTTGCTGCAGCTTTTTTTCTCTTTCGGTCGATGTTTTTTTGGAAAAGCGTAAAAACGTGCGAGTGATTCCACTGCGACTTTTTCTGCTCAAGCGGCGAAAATTTTTAACGAGCCGACAAAAATATAGAAGCTTGTTCGGAAGAAGCCGCAACTGCCTGTATGTCGCGTTTTTGTGATCATCAAACCATTTACCATGGAAATTCCACCTATTTTGTATTGTTCAGGTGGATCATGGTGATGATTGTGTTGACACAAGTTATTTGCATAAAATGTAGTTTTATTATTATTATTTTAAATCTGTATATTATAGAACACAAAAGTGGGCAGAACGACTGTCAATCCCAATCCCTACGCCAGGTCGCCCAGCAGGGCAAGAAAACAATTCAACTATTGAATCAATCGGAATAGTTGACTGTGACTCCTAGAAATTTACATTTTGCTGAGTATGCGTGGGTAAGAATTTCTTCCTAAGAAATAGTGTACCCCCTGAGTACATGGGATACCTAACTTCCTCCAACGCCAATGAGTCGACTCATAATAATCAGTAATTACTTTATAAAACAAAAAGTAGATAAAAGTTGTGCTTTAAAAAGTTCCATCAAATTATTACACCTTATAAATAATATGAAAAAGGCACATTTCCATCTCTGCTCTTTGACCATCACATCATCAGACAACACTATATCGACAAAAAACAGCAGTGTTGACAGATGAATCGCGCAGCTTTCCGCGTTGGGTGATCCCATATATTTGTAGACGCAGCTAGCAGCTACCATCCATCTTTGTAGCTTTTTCTTGCGCGTACTTTCAGTTCTATGTAATCGCGCATTTTTTTAATGTGATCACGCAGCAGAAAATACTAAAAAAAACTGCAAGCTGCTTTCGGCTAGACGCTTTCAGCGTGCTGCTCGGCAGTGGGTGAACACCTTAATACAATTTGAGATAAAACAATCAGTTGTACTAGTAATATAACATATCCAATTCCCTATGCAATATAATTTCATTTTTGACAAGATCCATCAGTTTACCTAATGATAGTTCTTTATTCTTTATAGGCCCATTTCACTTGGTAGTTTGTTCCAAGTCAATATTGCCTCATGCTGCACTGATCTTTTGTAGGCAGTCGAATTACATGTTTTAACTTTTAATTTAGGAAAAGATCTTGAGACATTATCATTTACTATTTGAAACCAGTTTTCAGTGCCTATATACTGAGATTTCAACGATTTCCAGACCAACTTAACTAAATAAATTATTTTTCTTTCCATAATATATAGTAAACACCTTACAACAAGTTTTAAGCTTATTCACATTTAATTTAGGATAATCACTTTTGATTTTCTTCTGATTACTAACAATAATTCTTTTTTGTCCTTATTACGACTTAACTTACACAATTTAGGGTAATAGAAATTAATGATACATCTATTAATACGAAATAGTAGCCAGTTTGTCTTTAGCCAACACTGCCCAAATATTAATAGCATAATTCGAAATAGAAAATACATAGGCATTTAATAAGGACACAAACGCTTTGGTGGAGAGTAGTCTTACCCATTCATGCTTTTATCATTTATATTTAACAAATTAATAATTTTTATTATAATAACAAGAGTTATTATTGGAACTTTAGGTGGTTTTAACCAGTCATCTTTAAAAAAAATCTTAACGTATTCCTCAATTATTCACTCAGGTTGAATAATAGCTATTATCATAAACAATATAAAAATCTGAATAAATTATTTCTTAATTTATTCTGCTATCTCTTTCAGAATTATTTGAACAATTAATCAGACATTTTTTAAAAGTATTAAATCAATCATAAATATAAAATCCAACTTATTTTTCAAAATTATTTTTTCAATAAATATTTTTTCTCTTGCAGGGTTACCACCTTTTTTAGGATTTTTAGGTAAATTTATAGTTGTAATACATTTTCTAGAAGTAAACTTTAATTTATTTATTTTAACAATATTAATTTCTTCTTCTTTGATTGGGCTTTTTTATATGAAAATAATATACTCAATATTAATAATTAGTATTAATCATATAAACTTTACCTTCCTAACAAAAAAAAATAATAATGAGACAATAATAATTACAATGACTATTTTTTTTAACTTGATTATACCATCTTTTATTTTATTAACTTAAAAGTTTTAAGTTAATAAAACTGAAGGCCTTCAAAGTCTTCAATAAAAGTAAAATCTTTATAAAGTTAACTTATATAACATCTATAAATTTGCAATTTATAATCTTTATTGGAATATTAAACCTAAAGCCCAGGAAAGTAGAAAAATAAATTTCCTAATTAAATTTACAGTTTAATGCCTAACACATCAGCCATACTATCGAATCGATGACTTTTTTCAACAAATCATAAAGATATTGGAACTTTATATTTAATCTTTGGCGTTTGATCAGCAATGGTGGGAACTGCCTTCAGTGTAATTATTCGCGTTAGAGAGTTACAGAGTTAGGCCAGTCAGGAAGATTTATTGGTGATGACCAGATTTATAACGTTATAGTCACAGCCCATGCTTTTATTATAATTTTTTATAGTTATACCTATTATAATTGGGGGATTCGGCAATTGACTTGTCCCTCTTATAATTGGGGCACCTGATATAGCCTTCCCTCGAATAAATAATATAAGATTTTGGTTGCTTCTTCTTTTGCTAAGAGGAGGGTTAGTCGAAAGAGGTGCTGGCACAGGTTGAACTGTTTACCCCCCTCTCGCAGCAGGCATTGCACATGCAGGGGCTTCAGTGGATTTATCTATTTTTAGCTTACATTTAGCAGGAGCTTCGTCTATTTTAGGGGCAGTTAATTTTATTACAACAATTATTAATATACGAACACCAGGAATAAATTGAGATAAAACCCCATTATTTGTTTGATCAGTCTGCCGGGGGTGGAGATCCTATTTTATACCAACACTTGTTTTGATTTTTTGGGCACCCAGAAGTATATATTTTAATTCTTCCTGGCTTTGGTATAATTTCGCATATTATTACATTCGAAAGAGGTAAGAAACAAACTTTCGGACAATTAGGTATAAGTTATGCTATGATAGCAATTGGATTACTAGGCTTCATTGTATGAGCCCATCATATGTTTACTGTTGGAATAGATGTAGATACTCGAGCTTACTTTACAGCAGCTACAATAATTATTGCTGTCCCCACAGGTGTAAAATTTTTTAGATGAATTGCCACTCTTCAAGGCTCTAATTTGACTATAACACCATCACTAATATGAGCTATGGGATTCGTATTTTTATTTACTATGGGAGGGCTAACCGGAATTGTTTTAGCAAACTCATCAATTGATATTGTTCTTCATGACACTTATTACGTAGTAGCTCATTTTCATTATGTTCTATCAATAGGAGCTGTATTTGCTATTATAGCAGGGCTAATTCACTGATTCCCTTTATTTACAGGAACTTCAATAAACCCTCAATGATTAAAAATTCAATTCATTGTAATATTTATTGGGGTAAACATAACTTTTTTCCCTCAACATTTTTTGGGTTTAAACGGAATACCACGACGATACTCAGACTACCCAGATGCTTATACTACATGAAACGTAGTTTCTTCCTTAGGAAGATATATTTCATTAATTGCTGTTATTATATTTAGAATAATTATTTGAGAAAGAATATCATCGAATCACCCTATTATAAATTCCTTCATTCACTCCTCTGGAATTAAATGATTAATAAATAATCCACCAGCAGACCATACTTACTCAGAACTTACATTAATCTACAAATTTTAATATGGCAGAATAAGTGCATTAGAGTTAAGTTCTAATAATGAAGAATACATTCTTCTATTAAAAATACCAACATGAGCAAATCTTGGATTTCAAAATGCTGCTTCTCCTCTAATAGAACAGTTAATTTTTTTAATGACCACATTTCAATAATTCTTCTTTTAATTATTACAATTGTGGGTTATAATCTTTTCCACATACTTTAATATAAATATTAACCGAGACATATTAGAAGCACAAAGGTTAGAACTATTTTGAACTATTTCGCCATCATTTATTTTAATTTTTATCGGGGTACCCTCTATTAAATTACTATATTTATTAGATGAAGTATTTAAGCCAGCCATTACTATTTAATCAATTGGGCACCAATGATATTGGTCTTACGAATATTCAGATTTTATAAAGTTAGAGTTTGATTCTTATATAATCCCAGAAAACGAAATGATAAACAACTCATTCCGACTTATTGATGTAGATAACCGAACATCAGTACCAATAAATTCTCAGGTACGTATACTAGTCTCTTCAACTGATGTTCTACACTCATGAACTATCCCAGCCTTAGGAGTTAAAACAGATGCAGTGCCAGGGCGACTGAATCAAATTAGATTTCTTATTAATCGGCCAGGCCTATTCTTTGGTCAATGCTCAGAAATTTGCGGAGCAAATCACAGATTTATACCAATTGTAATTGAAAGAATCTCTTCAAAAAAATTTATTGAATGAATTAAAAATATAATCAACTCACTAAATGGCTGAAAGTAAGTAATGGTATCTTAAACCAAAAAATAACATATTAAAAAATGTTTTTTAGTGAAAAATAAAATATTAGTTAATAATTAATTTAAGAATGTCAGTCTTAAGAAGCTAAAAGTAGCATATTTTTATACCACAAATATCCCCATTAAACTGATCTTTATTATTTATTTATTTCTTAACCCTACTTTTAATAATTTTATTTAAAATTTATTTCATCAACTACCCTAGAAATCAAGAAAATATTAAAAATAATGTACTTAATAATTTAAACTTAAAATGACAATGATAACAAACTTATTTTCAATGTTTGATCCCTCATCTTCTATATTCTTAATACACAACTGAATAAGATCAATAATTTTTATTATAATTATTTTTCCAATTTTCTGGCTAATTCCCTCGCGAGTAAACCTAATATTTATTAAATTAACTAATTTTATTAACTTAGAATTTAAAACATTATTAGGGCCTTCTTCTTTTAAAGGAAGAACATTAATATTTATTGGATTATTTTTATTCATTATTATTAACAATGTTATAGGTTTATTCCCCTACATTTTCACAAGAACAAGACATTTAATCTTAACTTTAAGATTATCCCTTCCTATGTGAATTATACTAATAATAGTGGGATGATTTAACTATTCTAAATATATATTTGCCCATATAGTCCCACAAAGTACGCCCATTGTACTTATACCTTTCATGGTAATCATTGAAACAATTAGTAATGTAATCCGACCTGGAACTTTAGCAGTTCTGCTTATAGCAAATATAACAGCAGGACATCTATTAATAACACTTTTAGGAAATCAAACAGCAGTAGCTAGAAATACTATTTTAGCCAGACTTTTAATTGTGCAAATTATACTTTTAACATTAGAGAGAGCAGTAGCTATTATTCAATCTTACGTCTTTTCTGTACTATCAACTCTTTACACAAGAGAAATTACCTCACATTAATGATAATTAAAAAGTAATCATTCTTTTTCATTTAGTAGATCAAAGGCCTTGACCACTTACTGGAGCAATTGGAGCATTTACACTTACTTCAGGAATTACAAAGATATTTCATTGTAACTCTTCAAGATTATTTTTCCTGGGAAATTTTATTTTAATAATTACATGTTTTCAATGATGACGGGACATTTCACGTGAAGGGGCTTATCAAGGCCTTCACACATTAATTGTTATAAAAGGACTTCGATGAGGAATAATTTTATTCATTGTATCTGAAATCTTATTTTTTTAGATTTTTTTGGGCTTTTTTCCACAGAAGACTTTCACCAACTATAGAAATTGGTATACAATGGCCACCTATAGAAATTAACCCTTTTAATCCATTTCAAGTACCACTTTTAAATACAATTATTCTTTTATCTTCTGGGTTTACAGTAACATGAACTCATCACGCTATTATAGAGGATAACTACACCCAAAGAATTCAAAGACTAACTACAACTGTAATTTTAGGGATCTATTTTACAGCTTTACAAGCAATAGAATACTGAGAAGCTAGCTTTTCAATTTCAGATTCAATTTATGGGTCCACTTTTTTTTAGCCACGGGATTTCATGGTATTCATGTCATTTTTGGAACAACATTCTTAACAGTATGCTTATATCGTCTATATATTAATCATTTTTCTTCAAATCATCACTTCGGATTTGAAGCAGCAGCATGGTATTGACATTTTGTAGACGTAGTATGGTTATTCCTTTATATAACTATTTACTGATGAGGAAAATAAAAACAAATTATATTTTTAATATAAATAGTATACGTGACTTCCAATCATAAAGACCATTTTTAATGGAAAATATAATAATTTTTTTTTCCATTTCAATAGTAATTTCTCTAGTACTAATTATATTAAACAGATTAATTTCAAAAAAAAAAGAATGAACGAGAAAAGCCATCTCCAATTGAATGTGGTTTTGACCCAAAAGTATCTTCACGTATTCCTTTTTCGCTACAATTTTACTTAATTGCAGTTATTTTTTTAATTTTTGATGTAGAAATTACACTAATCATTTCTAGTACCTTAGTCTTTTTGTCTACTGCCTCCCCATGTTCCTTAAACGTAAGATTACAATCAAGAATTCCACCTTAATACTTGAAAGAATACAGTATCAATACAGTATACTCTCTCTATTTTCTCATTGTTAAGTAGAACATCATTAAATACAGACTTATTTACAGTAGTGTCATGCGACTTATGAAAGATTATAAATTTAGTTTTCTCTACATTAACTACCATATAATTTTCTACACACCAAATCTGCAGTTTTTCTAGATTCTCATTAATTTTACTAATTGCCTGATTGACATCGGAATTGTGACACCATAAAATTAGGTCATCTGCATACAGTGCATATTTTACATCAAATATGCTATCAATAACATTTATAAACATTGAAAACAATAATGGTCCTAGTGCTGTTCCAGCTCCAATACCAGATTCTATTTCATAATATTTTGATATGTAAACTCCATTTTTTATTTTACCTGTTCTGTTAGTCAGATAATTTTTTAACAAGCGTAACATATATGGTTCCACATTAAAATTTCTAATTAGCTTTAGAACCAGTAAATCATGCTGCACCAAATTAAATGCAGTTTTAAAATCTATAAATACAGCAAATATCTTACCATTAGTTTTATCCATATCATTAAAAATATCCTGTGTGACAAAGTACAGCGCATTTTCACAACCCCTATTCTTACGAAACCCAAATTGACATTTATCAAGATTACCTTCAACTTGATTTGACAATTCTGAATACATAATATTTTCAAATACTTTAGCTAGGAAAGTTAGACACGCTATTGCACGATAACTGCGAGCTCCAAGAAGGGACCCCTTTTTTTTGTACAACGGTGTAATACAGGAGGATTTAAACTGCATTGGAACATTGGCAGTTTGAAATATAATCGTAAAGTATATCGCTAGTGGTATTCTAAAAAAGTCAATGAGCCTTTTTATAATCAACATTGGAATATGACATTCAAAAGTTGCACCTCACTCCCAGGGTTGTGGGTCGGGTTTTTTATGGGTTGGGGTTTTTTGGGTTTTTTGGCAAAAAACCCACCCCGCTTTACTTAAAAAACCCGGGGTTTATTGGGTTTTTTGGGTTTTTTACAAAACATACAATAATTTGCACTAAAGCTCCATCTATATAAGCAAAACATACTAACTTTGTCATATTTCTATTCGAAAATGTAAACAAATGCATAATCAGGTGGAAACAAAATAATATTATAGCTTTTTTAAACTTTAATACTTGCAGTAATTCTGTATAGTGAATCACGTGAATATATAGAAATCACGATCATGATGTCTATATATTATTTGTTTTATGTATATTTTAATCGCTGTGAAGATATTGGTTTATATAATTAACTTTTACTTACGAATCCCCAATGAATGCTTTGGGGTACATAAGTGGAAACATTAATTATACTAAGTTTTAATTAATCACTTGCATATTTATTACTGTACTGCTTTAAGCTCCACATTAATGAAGGAATTTATTAAAGTCAATGTAATCAGTAATATATAATAATGCATAGTATACGGCTTTTACGAAAAATACTGCCTGCTAACTGTACTAACACATGTTAAAAATTAAAGTTTTATGCCTTAATTTTTGATTTTATAGACGTAAATAATGGTAGTTTTAGGATTACATGGTTGTTGTTATTGTCAGCTGTAGTTTTCCATTTTATGCTATAGTTTAGGCTTGTATTTATGCCTTTAATTATATAAAAAACCCTTAAACCCAAAAAACCCTAAAACACCCAAAAAACCCGGGGTCGTAGGTTTTTTCCTAAAAAACCCGGGTTTTTCGATACCTTGCTCACTCCATTATCCCCTCAATAACCTCTTCGGATAAATTGACACACCTCCAAACTCCAAAGTATGATAATACACCGAATTGATGCCTTTGGTACCTATAGCGTACAGTTTTATCCTAAGGGGAAGGGGAGGGATTTTAGATTAAAAGTAGCTAGTAGATAAGGTGATTTTTCAAAAATTTGACTCCGACTCTTGATTCTCTTATTATGAAATAATATGAATAGAGTACAAGGAAGTCTTGATTATAGTACTACTGTCCGAATTATCCCAGGGAGATAATTTTTCAAACCGAAGCGGAAGTAAATCTCGTTTCTAATTGGTCGATGCATTTTTGAAATATGATTTTCATAAAGCATTCCCAGGGGAAATATTTATTGAAATACTGAACTTTGCATTACAGACTTATGATATAATGAAATGCGGACTAACTTTTTAGCATCTATGAATACCATTACCACCATTTTAAATTGAAAAAAGACATTTTTATTAGCATAACATCATCCTCATCCTATAAGCTTTAATACAATTGCATTGAGTTCACATCACAATCCTATGAAATAATACAATTAACTTTCTATTCGAATTGTAATAAAAACGTATAGCTTTATGAAAATCACATTTCAAAAAATGCATCGACTAATGAGAAGCGAGATTTATTTCCGTTTCGATTTGAAAATTATCTCCTTGGGATAATTCGGACAGTAAAGCTGGAAACGAAATTAGACAAATGACATTATTGACATTTTGAAATTTTATTTTTCAATTTTATTCTTTCCATCGAACAATATTGCCCCAGACACCAGAATACACAATAGCGTTATTGTAACAGGACCTAGATCGCAAATCCTGCTAGTTACCACATAATTACCAGTGTTCGGTGACCAGCCGGCTGGTTGGTTAAAATGGCCGGCCGGCTGGTTGAAATCCTTTGTTAGCCAGTGGCTAAAAATAGTCAAATGGGGCTTTGTGAACGGAGAAAATCATTCCTGATTTGGCAGTAAATTTAAAAAACCATGATTTTTGGCTACTTTGGCCACTAGCCATTTCAGCTACTTTAGCCGGCTGGCTGGTCAAAATCATTTTTAGCCGGCTAAAATGAAACACTGATAATCACAACTCACACCACACACCAATTCCATTCCCATTCTATCATTTCCAACTCCAGCTGAATTGGATATTGAAATGTTTGATAGGAAATGATAAGCGATCAGTGCGACAACGTAAGTGGTATTGACCGTGAGCCATTGGAGAACTCGGAGGATACTTGTTTTGCTTCAATCCTGAAATAAAGTCTACAGTGGCTCATAGTCGGCCACAGCGGAATTGGAGTGTCCCGAGCGATGCGAGGAAGTACCTTAAACGACATTTATTTGCTTGGTACAGCCAAATTTCATTTAATTAGAAAAAATACTCATTTAATTAAAACTAATTATTCAATAAGTTAATAAAGACGATTTTATTCCAATTAGTTGACTCTTTCTTCTGATTAATTGACACACATTGAGTTGGGCGGTCAACTTGAAACAACAATCGTCAGCTGCATCGGTATTTTATGTATTAGCGGCGAATTTTATTCAAAACTCTTACGAAATTTAAATAAAACTATTTCTTATTATTTCTTCAATTATACCATTTACCACCAATGTTTAGGTGGTGGTAAATAATATTAAATACCATTAAAACCACTTACCAAAGGTAAGTGGTAAATGTTATTTTGTTCACTAGTTGGCACATGACTGGGTACAGATTACAGATGCACTGGCTAAGTAAGTGCCGATTCACTGATTTAATTTGTACATGTTTCTTATGTCTTTAATTTAGAATTTTTTGGTGGGGAACTATTTCGATAGGGGGAACTAAGCATTTGGAGAGCCATATTTTCACAAATTTGTTCATTTAGTTCCCAACTGGGGAATTATTGCGATATGGGGAACTAAATTGATTAATACGGTATATGATAATATATACGGTATATGATATGATAATATATACGGTATATGATATGATAATATATACGGTATATGATATGATAATATATACGGTATATGATATGATAATATATACGGTATATGATATGATAATATATACGGTATATGATATGATAATATATACGGTATATGATATGATAATATATACGGTATATGATATGATAATATATACGGTATATGATATGATAATATATACGGTATATGATATGATAATATATACGGTATATGATATGATAATATATACGGTATATGATATGATAATATATACGGTATATGATATGATAATATATACGGTATATGATATGATAATATATACGGTATATGATATGATAATATATACGGTATATGATATGATAATATATACGGTATATGATATGATAATATATACGGTATATGATATGATAATATATACGGTATATGATATGATAATATATACGATATATGATAATACACAGCTCTACATGTACAAGCCAAATAATAATGATTGATGTTCCATATCATAACATGCATGCAATACTCTAGGATATTCCTTAAGTGTCGTCTTATATATCTATTCTGTTTTCCTTCCGAATTCCGAACACATCCAAAAGCCGACTCTTCTGTTTTCTCGGATTATTTATCGATCGGGATTACCAACCAGCTGGAAGTTAGTCTTTCCATCGCGCAATAGATATTATTTTTTATCTGCCTGTATTAAATGTCAAATGAATTTAATTTAGCAATGAAGTGAATTTCACTGCATGAGCGGTTTAATAAGTGAGACTTCGCTGGTATTCTCAGCACTAGAAAAATGTCAATTTTAAGAGCGAATTGAAGATTGAAACTTTGAAGCTGGGCAGCTGGGTTAGGAAATATATAGGGAAATTATTATTGTTGTAATTGGAGATATTGTGATTGTGGTTAGTATAGTATCAATCAATAGTGGTATTTATGTGGGTGTACTACTATATTATCACAAATGTGTGTATGTTTAACCAACGTCATCACGATTACATCAAGGAAGAATCGTGAGACATAAAATTCCACAATCTTGAAGAGGGAATCTTAACTGATATATTAATTATTGATAAAAATTATAATTGCTGTAGACTTGACGGAGACAAACCCTATTGATGGGAGGTTAAATTTAGGCGAATTTCCATGTTCACCAGCCAAATAAGAATATCAATAAAAAACTTCACCCATTGAACATAAAACGTCACATAAAAGAAACGCTGAACATGCTAAACACAAAATAAAAAACTTTCAGTACTTAAATTATAAACAAATTAGAAAAATTGACAGTTTAACACAATTTGTACAATATGGAAATGTATTTTGAAACAATATTATGCAATACGCATTTACTAATTGATTTCTTATTCTTGTGCAAAGAGTTGTTTTAAGCTGTCTTAAAATTGACATTTTTGTGCAACTGTAAATGTTTTTGACATGTGTTAAAATTGAATCTTCTCATTCTTGAATTTTTTGAAAAGATTAGGACCGCATAAATGTATTTTTTTAAAATTGTTTTCCAGTTTTCTGAGTTTTTAGTATAACTAATCAATTTTTCTGTGATGACAACTAATGACAAGTTGTTATGACAACCATTTGCATAATTTTCGGTTTATTGAGTACGGAACTTCGTCTAAATTATGCATCTTCTGAAAAGGTTAGCCCGATAGGACTTGACCTCGAGTATGAATGGGTTAGTCTGCCGCCTTCACCAATTATTAAATTGGGGGTGTAAGTAGCATCTTTTGCTATTCGTGAGGCAAAACTAGAAAATGAGCCAGAACAAAAGCATTTTATTGGAAGAGTACAGTAGATGTGCGAATGGGCTACTGCTGCCCCTATTTCCTTATTACGAGAGTAACTGGAGCAATTACTTTCGGGCCTCGCTTTACTTCGTGGCTCTGCTCTACTGCTTCATCGGGATTGCAATTGTCGCCGACGTGTTCATGGGCTCTATTGAGAAAATCACAAGCAAGACCAAAAAGGCAGGAATACATTTATTTCTTTGCATCAATCAAACTATAATATAAACGCAAAGTCGGACATGCGCGTAAAAAATTCCGTATGTGTATCCGGGTCGGTTACCGTCAAGGTTTGTACGTATGTATCAAGAGATTTTCGACGGTCTGCTCTTAAACCAATGACGAATTTTAACACACTGACCAAAATGTTGTGCTGGAGAGTAATAAACAAATATTGTACTTCGTAACTTCACTAGCTTAGTTTAGGTTTAGTACAGGGCTTGGACCCTGTTACCGGTTAGTTTAATTATATTATTTTAAACTAGCTGCACACCTAGCACAACGTGTTAGGCAAATGTGGAATATTCCCTCTACGCCTTCGTATACTAAACTTGTCAGGAATTTCATTTGTATAGAGGATGTCTTAGAATGCCTGCAGTGGTCCATCCATGGATTTTAGGTCTTTGTTCTATCTTAGCTACGAGCAGATATACCCTACAACCTCAAGGATTTTTGCATTTGTCAAGAACGCGTTTCTCTCTTTATGTAGAAAATTTGATTAAAATCAGTTGATATTTACGGCAAAATAAAATTTAAAAACTAAAAATGGGACCACTTTTCTACGCTAATGCCCAAGCTAAACCATCCATAGACAATGATGGTTTCGAAATCCCTGAGTCCATGGCTGGACCACCTCATGTAAAAGTGCTGCTGGTGGGGCAAATTATTTATGAAACCGTGCTCCGAACCCTGATAGTCAAAAATTCCCAAGCAATCCATACGTGGACATACAATCACAACGGACAGCCATGCATGGACCACTTGGGCATTAACGATGATTTTACGTCCTGGGAAGACTAGGGTTAAGTGTGTTGAAATGTAAAAGCCTATATAGTCATTTAATCATTACAAAACTATAGGACATACGGATAGGACAACGTACACTTACACCGACAGATTTCCATGCGCATGTCCCACTTTAAGTTATCTATTGTAAAGATTGTTTTGTCTTATCCAGATTTATTTATTATCTACGGGGGAAGAAGGAGAGGCTGCTAAATTTGCAGAAGTGAAGATCTGGAATGACACAGTGGCCAGTCTGACTCTAATGGCCCTCGGGGCATCTGCCCCTGAAATTCTACTTTCATGTATTCACGTCATAGGAAATAATTTCGAAGCTGGCGACTTGGGACCTGGAACAATTGTACAGCGTCATCATTTATATTTGTTGGTACTATTACCAGGCACGTACCCAGAAATTTGGTCAAGGGAGGGCGCAACCAAAAATAATGTCAAAAATGCGAAAATTTTTTGCATTTTTTGACCTATTTTGGGAAAAATCTTCTCTTTTTCTAAGATTTAGAAAAACAGACTGGATACGTGCTTGGATACCCCCTACTGGATACGTGCTTGATGGGTACTAAGGAATGTAACCTCATGGTATCCGAAGCTGAAATATAAACCAAAGTATACCCGTGGCTAAAAAATCCATGGTTACGAACATTTAAAAAATTTTAAATTCAAATGTACTCCTCCGCTAAACCTGGTCGTGACCAGGTTTACGATTTGGCTTTGGATATCGTCAACCGCTCTTGTTAGCCGTCATTCTTAACAATGCCCTTAAAATCGGATTAAGAGTTTTTCCAAACATTTTCATCAAAATTATGGATGGCCGACTTTTCAATTTATTTCTAAGTTCTCAAAATTGACCACCACCGATTTTGATCATGAACAATTGCTGGTAGAAAAATCATTTAATGCGATTTTCATACCGCAAAAAATTATTTTCTGACAATGTTTGTGGCCTTGGTTAAAGTCGGAGCTCAGTTTTTACTTTCAAAAAAATATTTCGATAAACTTATCGTTCACTGATTTTGATGTCATGCCGTTAGGCTTGAAATTTTTAATATTTCCTTCTTCCTAAACCAATACCTTGAAATTAAATAATAATAATTTCCCCGTTTAAATAATATTAAAATCCCTCTTTAACAGTGGCGGGGCTAAGATTTTTTCGGACGTGGGCACCAATAAAAAACAAGCTGTTATTTTATTGGTGTCTTTTTGTATTTGCTTTTTCAATAATTCCTATAATATCTAGTATATAAAAACGTAAAATTACACGTGGGCACGGACCCACTTGTGCCCATTACTAGCTCCGCCACTGCTCTTTAAACTCATCAGTATGCATAAAGAATACTCAACAAATGAAAGGGCTAAGTAATATCCCTTGTCTGTCGGGAATAGTGAGGAGATAGTTGGGGGAGGGAAAAATATTTAAATTGATGACTAACGCTGATTATGCATTGTAATTTTCTCGTGTTTATCTCCCATGCTTTATCTGTCTTTGTAGGTGGGCTCAGCTGCGTTTAACCTATTGGCTGTTACCGGAGTATGCATAATCGCTATTCCGAACGGTGAAACGAGAAGAATTCGATTGATCCAGGTGAACTTTTTTTGGGTAATATTGCCATTTTATTCTAATTACGAATTAAGTATAATTATTCATGTTGTGTCAGGTTTTTTTTGTGACAAGTGCATTTAGTATGTTCGCATACATTTGGCTGCTGCTCATAGTGGACTACTACAGTCCTGGACAAATAGAATCCTGGGAGGCTATTCTTACATTGCTTTTCTTTCCCTTGATGGTGTTGATTTCGTGGTGCGCTGATCGTGGCTGCAAATGTAAATCTAATCCGCCACTAACAGGTGAGCAGTCCGAGCAAATCTAGATACGCTAAAAAAGAGAAAATTGTTGGCAAACAGATGAAATCTGCCTGGCGCCTGGTAAGGTTTCGATATGCCAATTGAAAATGGGTTATATTGAAAGTGAGTGTAAAACAAAAGCATTATTTGGCAATTCGTACAAAGGCTTTGGCAGTGAGGCCATAAAGGAATTAAATTAAAGAATTGGTATTATAAGAAAGGAAAG
>JAECZT010000080.1:0-29049 GCA_020055645.1 Tomocerus qinae | reverse complement strand
TATAGTGTCTTTGTAACGATTGTGTAGCCAACTATTGTAGTTATTAGTAGTTAGACGAAATGATCAAATCAATGGAAAAATCAGCGATGAAACGAAAATATACGATTGTTATTCCTTGCTGGAAACATGTGAAGTTGCCCACCTTCAAGTGGATCTGCTGAATAGAGTAGCCACATCTTCGAATGTAATCATTTGGATGTAATCGATACTTTTCAATGCAGCGATCGGATTCCACTTGCAACTTTATGGCCACTGGAATGCACGAGCCGAGACTGAGATAAAATAATATCGAAATCAACGGCATCATCAGGAATCCAGGCATTGGGATGACTCCATATAACTTGACTGTGCCAAAGTTACAGATGATGGCGATGATAGCGCATATTCCACAGACAAGTGGTACGGAGTACATACCAACAGCTTTGTTTGCTTCTGAATTGATGATCTCAAGACGTCTGTAGAGGGCTATTGCCTTTTTTGGATTTTTATTCAGATATTCTTTGACTTTCGAAACGTATTCGTCGTCATTTGTTCCATTCAGAACCGTGAGCCAATACTCGGTGATGTTAAGGTAGATTATCCCGAATATGCAGGTGAAGACCAGTGTGCACCAGACAATGCAGCCAATGTAAATGCAAACAAAGAAAATCAAAATTTTTATGTAGACTTGATAATCTTCATACAGCCAAGTGAGGTGGTCTATGACAAATCTTTGGAGGGGATCCACAGGCGCAGCCACTGAAAGAAGAGCTCCACAAATTGCTGAAAGGATTGTTCCAGGAAGCATATGTATTTCAGCAGTTTTTCGTACTTCCGAATTTTTTCCTCCATTTGGTTCTCTTCATTGACAATCCTATAGCCAAATCTTTAAATAATAGTCGAGAAATGATTAATCTGTGGTATTACATATTTATTACACTTATTAATTCATCAGATTTACAAAAACTTAATGGTAAGGTCAGCAGCCTAAAAGGCCTTTTGTATGTAAATTGTGGTAGCCAAAAGTGTGTGGTAGGGTTTAGTAAAAGACATTCAGGCAAAAAAGTAATTCATTCAGAAATAACCCCTCTGAATAAATTGGGTAAATATAGGTTCACGAAGAAATCTAGCTAATATTGAATTATATCAATTGTTCCCCACAATGAAACCGATGTTTATCACAATTCATTTGACGAATCATTCAAAACGGTCATTGAAAACTTTTGTTAACGAATGGAAAAAGCCCGAGTAAGAATACCATGTATTGTAACTAGTAATTATTATAAGTATAAAATAGCAGTGACTCACCTTTCATTGCTTTGTCATGGAAAATCGTTTTCCTTTCGATCTGATTCAGGTACACGAGGTTGACGCAATTCAACATGATGGAAACCAGAAGGATGAGATAGTAGAAAATGTACAGGACGACTTGGTAAGATTTGAAATTTTCGTCAGGGTGAAACAATTCCACCAAAAGTCTGCCTGTACAATAGAGCAGAACAAAAGATCCAAAAATCTGCACAGAGATATTATGGAACTGGGCCAATTTGTTTGAATTCTTGTAGATGTAGAATGTGGCTTTGTCGTAATGAAAAAGTGAAATTATAAAAATATTTTCGTAAAAGTAGAAATAATCTTCAATTGCTTTAAAAGCTTCACTTGTAGCCATCTTATCTTACAATACCGACTACCGATTGTCGACTAACATCGTCAGGCAATAGGAATGACAAATAATTTAATTTATAATATTCGTATGGCCTTCAGCCTTCTCATTTTCGATGTGAATGTTTTATGAATAATATTATATGAATGGGAACTTATTTTGTACAGGGAGCTCAACAAGTCTTTTAATGGCTTTGATGGTTCGAAGTTCGAATACGACAGATTTTATTTGATATAGGTAAATGTTTTTCCCGATGGCTTCCAAAATGCCATTTCCCTGTCTCTACATGTGGGGAATGTCAATGGCAACAAACAACTTTCAGGAAAAAAATCATTTTTGACCCTGTCAGTAGTTATATGAAAAAAACTCTTAAAAAGGAAAGCAAAATAACTTTTGAATCCCTGGACGGATTTTGATAAAACTTGGTATGGAGAACCGCCATAAGTATATCTCTAGAGGTATTTTGAAAGAGCAATAACGTTCCAGTTTTTCGATTTCAAAAGACCCGGCAGAGTTTAAAAAAGTGGGTTTATTCGGGTTTTTACCAGAAATAAAAAGTTTTTTCGAAAATCTGCTCGGTTCAAATTAAAGAGATTATCAAACTACACTTTGAGGGTATATCAAGTATTTCACTGTCAATGTCCCCCGCCCGGTGTCAAAGGTCAAAACTTGGTATTGTATAGAATTTCACCGTCTGACGTATCTATCGAAAGCTAACAAGGACCCCAATATCGCTAAAGCCATTATTTGTGCTAATAATCACCTCTAAAAGAGTTTACTGGTCATATTATACAATAATACTTCAACATAGATGAATCTGAATACTCACAAAATTGCGACATAATTCCGAAAAAACATGCACATTACTGCATATTAAAGACTTCCATCTGTCATCTAACATGCTTTTGGATGTCATTCGGACATGACAAAAGCGCAGGTAACTATTAAGACTTCACAAACTAGGGTTATTAGTCACCTTTAATTGTACAGTAACTCGTACTCAGAATCCAATTTAATGCATAGGCCCGTGCCCGGCCATGTGTATACTTAGAGGAAAATAGGAAATGATATTATGACTCGTCATTATATATTGAAATTTCACTTCCTCCGACCCGGATTGGCATGTTAACGTGACAAATGACATTTAACGATATGTTAGATGACACTTTATTGCGTTTAGTATGCAGAAATAGGTTTATTTTTTGGGAATTATTTACCGATTTTGTGAGTGTTCTGATACATCTATGTTGAAGTTATATGACCGATTATATGACCAGTAAACTCTTTTAGAGGTGATTATTAGCACAAATAATGGCTTTAGCGATATTGGGGTCCTTGTTAGCTTTCGATAGATACGTCAGACGGTGAAATTCTATACAATACCAAGTTTTGACCTTTGACACCGGGCGGGGGACATTGACAGTGAAATACTTGATATACCCTCAAAGTGTAGTTTGATAATCTCTTTAATTTGAACCGAGCAGATTTTCGAAAAAACTTTTTATTTCTGGTAAAAACCCGAATAAACCCACTTTTTTAAACTCTGCCGGGTCTTTTGAAATCGAAAAACTGGAACGTTATTGCTCTTTCAAAATACCTCTAGAGATATACTTATGGCGGTTCTCCATACCAAGTTTTATCAAAATCCGTCCAGGGATTCAAAAGTTATTTTGCTTTCCTTTTTAAGAGGTTTTTTTCATATAACTACTGACAGGGTCAAAAATGATTTTTTTTCCTGAAAGTTGTTTGTTGCCATTGACATTCCCCACATGTAGAGACAGGGAAATGGCATTTTGGAAGCCATCGGGAAAAACATTTACCTATATCAAATAAAATCTGTCATACGTAAAGCTAATAAATACAAGATTACGGTGGATGGAATATGATGGGTGGTTAAAATTGGACAAAATCTATTTCTTCCATGACAAAAGTAGACAAAATCAGTTTCTTCCTGGACAAAAGCGGAGAAAACTAATTTCACCCTGGACAGTATTAGGTATTAGTCATTTCGTTTGGACAATATACAACTATACAACCCTGCTGTAATGTAAATTACTTTTATGGGGCATTGATACCAGTGTACAAAATTTACCCCTTTTTGGTTTTTTTACTATCACAGTGTGGTAAAAATGCACTTAATGGTAAAAATGCATTTAATGCCAAAAGTGATAAATTTTAGCGATTGATGAATCAGCTTTAATACATACACACAAGACTCGCTAAACTATTGGTTTTAAAACTTAATTTCCTATAAATTATTTTCAATTAGCCCATTAATTAATCAAATTAATCCTATTTATTTGATTGTTTACTGAAAGTTATAAAAGCAATATTACTAAAGCCAAGAATAATACATTTGGTATCGCAAATTTAAAATTTATGAGTGTGGCAATATTGCAATTAATTTTTCAATCGGCAAATAAAAGGGTGATTAGTGCCCCCCAACTGTTGAATCCAACCCTGATGGATGAACACTTTAAATATGTGTCAACAATCATCAGCAGATACGCTATTTCATAGTCTGGCACCGAAATTTAAATAAAACTATTTGTTACCATTGATACCATTTACCACAGTACTTTATGGATGGTGGTATTTACTATTAAATACCATTAAAAACCACTTACCACTGGTAAATCGTATTATGTACACTGATTGATACATGCGGTTAATTTTACGAGAAACAATTACACACACTGTGCTACTTGCTACTATGTGCGTGCGTCAGGGCGTACAGGTCTGTCTAGTGGTCTAAACAGCCGCTTCTCAGGCTGAGGTCTGGAGTTCGAATCTCTGGAGCGCCTAAGGTCTTAAAGGTAGTAGTCTGGAGCAGGGAGAAGCTGTCATTTCGTTATTATTGTTATTGTTAATAAGAGGTTCGCTCTTATTATTCGTTATTAGCATTGATTTGCCTATCTTAGTGACAATATGATTATCTATCAATGCCCTATCTGTAGTGTATAGGTCGTCTGTTGGTCTGTATACGTGCTACGAGTTCTACCTAGCACAAGTCTGGACATTGGGCAATGGGATGCACAGATGCACATGAGGTAATAAGGTGGGTTGAAGTTGACTGCCATAAGTGATTTGAAGGTGGTCACTGGCGGTCGGCTTACATGTCCCGGTCCCTCTCTGCCTGCTCACCAGATCGAGTTGCGGGACAGTGTTGAGTCGTTCCGTCTCATGGTTCAGTAATCTTCACTAAGTCTCTTCGTGTAAGTCTGTACACCAAGGAACAAGAGGAAGACCAGCTTAGGCTTCTGTACGTCTCCCAAGTATATCTCTCATCAAGAGTTCCTTGCTGTTGCTACAAGGTACGCAGCCGTTTTGCTATTGGTCGGACGCAGCCGCTCTCTCATTGGCTCTCGTATGTACCTACGTGTATTCTAAGTGTGGACCATTTCTCTTATGGAAGCTGGTCTTCTATAGTGAAGCGCCAGCTTCACAGCCACCATCGGTATTCTATGCTGTACACTTAGTAAAGTTGTTCCGGGAGTCACTGCAAGTAAGCTCTCGCGGCTTGAGCGGTAGCATAGCTATACTAATCAATAGTAGTAGCCGCGCTCTCCCCTTAACACACACTCACACATGTCGTGCGTCAATTATTTTATTAGCAATCCCACCTAGCCCCTGGGTCTTAGTGTATTGATTACAAGATTACAAGTAGTTTTTTTTTCTTTTTGCTACTATTTTAGCTTTATACTGAAAGATTGGCTACTGATGTTTTTCAATCTCCTTAGATAGTGGACGGCATCCCCGGAAAATTTATTTAAGAATTGCCCTTATTACAGACAAAGGTAGTTTTCAGTAGAGTATGTGGCTAGTGTCACCTTTTCTTTTCGAAGGCCCTAGGCCCTGTACCTGTACCAAGTTGGTTAGCAAACAAAATTGCTGGCTTATCAGCAGTAAGAAAAGCACAAATGTGGAGCACGTAGGAATATTATTAAGTAAATTGGCTATCAATATTTTATGACCATATTGATGAAAACATTATCTATAAAAGTATAAGATCATTATATTCCATTGTATTCGTTTTATTCTTTTAGATTTTAATGAATGTAGTTTAGTTTATTATCTAGCTCACAAAGTCCTATATCACCTATATGAATTGAAATATTCCAAGAAATATTCAGAATTAGGGATATATGTATGTCGTAGTATAACCATTATTATCACGATAACTCAAGAACGGTTTGAGATAATCATTCAAACTTCTTATTCATAATCTAGAGGCTATAGGGTCATATATTCTGTTTCACCATTTTCTGTATTTTGCCCAATTTACCTGTAATGACCTACCCTTCAATGGGAAATTTTGATTAGGTCACAACAATTAGTTGTGCATGAGAAATCTCCATTTTTCAAAAAATACAATTTCTGCAATTGACAAAGGTGATTCCAACAATTACAAAGATGATTTCCACCATGGCAAAGCAGATATCGATACTGTCAATGACAAATTCGAAAATGAATGTGTAGTTAATTAGAGTAGAGATTATGCATACTAAAATCTTTTCCCAGCCCAGCCAGATGAAGGCGTAAAAATCTCAAAGGATTAAATGAGAAAAAGCACAATTATGGCAGAAAGTTTTGAACTATAAGGTAGAGCAGATGAGAAAGAAAGTTATCTTGTGATCATATAATTGGGTACTAAATTTTGATATTGGCTACGATGAATAACAAACCTAATGTTAACCATAAAATTAGCCTATTCTGATTTGAATAATAATCTTAAGGCTAGTATAAATTTCGTGTAAATAAAAGAATTTTTTGATTTGTCGATATCTCTCTTGCAATTGCCGAAAAATCCTTTCCCACTGTCGACAATTCACATATTTCTGTCAAAATTTCAACTGTAATTGTAGGAATCGCCCTTTTCAATTGTTTAAATTTTATTGACGAAATTTCCTACTACCGTAAATATAAAGAAAATGAAAATATTTTTTAGCAGTTTTATTTGAAAAAGTTACGTTTTGATGATCAAAATGCCGCTACTTTGTGGATTCCAATAGGAACATTATTAAAGATAAGGTGCAATCGAGTTTTTCGTATTCTGACAATGAATACAGACTTATCGCACAGCAAAATCTACTTCCGAGCATTGGCGTGTAGGAGAGTCCGTAGGGATTTTAATTTTCTTGCCACTAGGTTTGATAAAAATAGTATTTCTTTAAAACCCAGAATCTTTTTGCATAAAAATATTAACGAATCTTTTTCAATTGCGAGAAAAATCACAATGAAGTAAAAAATCGGAATGGACACCAAACGAGGCAATATTCAGATATATTTATCTACTATGTAAAGGAATACTTTTTCTGTCTGTCTGTCTTACAATCCCTGTGCACGATAACCTTCGAACGATCTGAGCCAAATAGTTCAAATCGAACTGCAATGACTTGTTTTTCGCAAGGGAATCAATAACTGCATCGTTCACACCTTTTTGCTGTAAATTTTCAAAAATTACGATTACATTCAAGGACATAAACAAAAATTTAATCGGTCAAAATGGAATGAGTTTTTGCAATATACAGACAGATACAAACACAACAGTTTATATAATTGTTCGTAATGCAAATTGTAGACTCCGAATTTGGATAGTGTCAACCGTACTAATAACCCTTCATTAAATGTAAGTATCCTGCAGCAAAAGAAGTGCCGTCACCGTGATAAAACTATTTACTCAATAGGTAGTCTCCATCCCTTTGTGCATCCGTGGCTCGTGACCAAAGCCATGTCGGCGCCTAGAAAGGTGAATTTTAACACATGGTTTGGACACTTTAATTGTGGTTAATAGATAACATTTTGAAGATTTTTTTCAATAATAATTGAAAAACGAGCCAGTATTTGTAGTAAATTTCATTTTTTTATGATTTAAAACGTGAAAGATAGCATTTCCCATGTTTAAGCTGGCAAAGAGTAGGATCTCGCCCCAACGTGTTTTGTAACATTATTTTATAGCTCATAATCACATTAAGGGTTCAGAATGGATGATGCCTATAGCCGTAATATTATCAGATAGATTAATCAAATTATATTATAATCTATTTAAGTAAACGTGGCTCAACTAAAACCCTAGGGAAAATTCCATTTCATAATTTATTTACAGGCCTTGCTGATTAGTTTAAGTATTAAAAAATCCCAGATTTTCTTTTTCTTGAAAGATGACAATGACTGAGTATAAACGAGCTTAGATGTTTTAAAGATAATAGACGATTTGAACATTGTACATTCAATTTAATTGGACAATTTATTCACATTTCGGCTTGTATGACAATGACTGTCCATATTGTATTTTGACTACGACGGTTGTGGCTGGTTCATGGAAATCGCTTTACAGGCATTTCGTGTTTTGGATGATTTTTGCTTTTACGATTACCCCATTCTGTTGATATTGCCTATTTTAATGAAACGAAAAAACTGATAATTCATTTTCGAAATTCTGTCACTTCTTTTTGCCAACATGCTGAATCTTTTGTCGACCACTTGTCATTTAATTTTTTGATATGCCACAATTAGTCAAGCAGCCATTTTTCTTAATTTTACTCCCACTCTAATCCACACATAACCGGCTTTTTTACATTTTAGCCAGGAGGCCATTTTATCCGGATAAAATGGATAGTAGCTAAAATGGTCAAATTTACATGTGTTTTCATTTTAGCCTGGATAAAACCATTTTAGCCACTTGCCGGTGGCTAGTCAAACACTGAATCCACATTCTAAAATCAATACAATAATTGTTCATACACAATGATATTCTGGTGAAACTGTGCACCAGCCGTAAACAATGGCTTTGCAAAAAATTGGCATGCTCGGATGATTAATACTTTAAATTACAGTACCTGGCATTCAAATAATAATTTTACCCCGTCATGAATCCAACCAACATAATTTTCTCTCGAATTGAGTGTTTAATTCAATGGGAATAATTTATAACGGTACGAAAGGAATGACGGTGAAAAAAATAAAATTTCGAATGAGAAATGCCCATTGTTAAGTTAAGATTAACTCTTACTTTACTAGATCACACAGTTGCAACTGTGCAACTAATTGCACGTTCTTTGTATTATATTGAGTGATACCACACGCAAAGTGAATACCTAATACGTAAGTATCCTAGAGTTGAACCGAGATATTTTTGACATTTACCAAAATAGATTTCGCGTTGCAGAAACTCGGCTAACTTTTGTGTGAACATGTAGATTTCGAAATTGAGAAAACTAGTGGTTTTCATTTAAATACTGAAATACTGGTTATTTATACCATTCTAATGAACTTATTGTCTCACTCCCATTCTGTAGAACAAATGAAGTATGAAAACGGAAGCATTATGCTTCAAAGTTTTTTTTACCCTATTTCGATCCCAAGAGAGGACGGACAAATGGTTTTCGGTGGGGTCGATGTTTTAAAAACAATATATAATCGTGCGAAAATTTTTGTTGATTTGAGAAAAAATTTTGTTTTTCTTGAATGTCGGGTGGAGTCCAGGCACATTGGTATTGGTATATAGTTTTATTAAATATTGCTTTCGGGCAAGGAGCCCATAGAATATGGCAATATACATACAGTTTCACACATACTATTTACAAATGAATTAATGACTACCGCTAAATGCCGACCAACTGATAGCTTCACAGAACATTCGTACATCTACACAAAAATTTCGTTGGAAGTGGTTACCGTTTTAAGTGAGTTCACTTGGGATCACAACCTGAGCTCTACGACCCAGGCCACCGTCCAACCATCTACTCTTTAAGTATAGTCACACTCCTATCCCCCTACTAGCCAAATAACCAAAAAGGCTACCTGTCCCATCAGGACTTATCCAACAACCTGGATAAGAAATTACACTCCGCACAAATAGCCTACGAGTACATCAAATATTTGTAAAATATGTAAAAAAAGTATATTTAGATCCAATTAAACAAGTATAATAATTTATAGATAGTTGTATTAAAACCTGTACAGTAGTTACGCCTATACTCTAGTATAAGCGGATTCTCAGAGTTAGCTTTACGGAAAACAGTATGTTAAGTATCCAATTAAATTGTTAATATACTGTGTTCGAGTGGTCAGGTCTGAGTCTCACGTAGATGTTGTACATAAGTGACACACTGCTTGTTATCGGCTGGAAGCTAGAAACTTGGAATAGTCGAGACGGACTGGGCCAACACAGGTAAGACTAGTAAGAAAAGTTCTACTAATCTGGTGGTTGACAGTACTGAGCAGAGTAACACAGGTCTTGGGAAGGTCTCCTTATCTGCTGATCTGCATATCACCATATGTTCGAGCCGCTGCCAGACCTGATTTGCATCCAAGACCTTCGCTACGCCAAGAAATTTCCAGGCACATAATATGACACACTTCTCCGTCCGTCTAATGTCGAGTGTCGTTCCAAAGAAATAAACCTTGAATTATAATTTCATCATTTCCTTGCCTATGGAAATTGTACCTGAGTGAGGAGTCATAAAGCAACCGATTGATCTTTCACCTAGAGTTTTGTTTGGAACCTTGAAGAAACGCATTCCTTTTACAATAGGCTTAATGCATTTTTTGTTTTGTGTACGAAATAGCCTTACTGCACTACTTGTTTAATGCACTAAGGCTATTCCGTACACAAAACAAAAAATGCATTTGAGGCTATTATGAAAGTCATAATTTTTTAAACAGTGTAATATACTTTTTCAAAACAAAAACATTTCAAAATCATTTCGAAGAAAACATTCCAAGAACAAAAACATATTATTCAAAACTTCGTTTAAAAACGAGTAGAAGTTTTGTCTGTATTGTATTCAAATTCAAAATATTGAACTCTGCTTACTTGTCCTATTTCCTTCCTATTTTAACGAACAGGTGCAAGATAAAGAAAAATACATCGTTTGCACGTACAGTTGCATGTCGTGTATGTAATTTTATTTGTATTCTATTGAAGAATATATTATTATATCTACCAATCTATCTGTGAGGATTCTATAAATATTTGGCTTGCCCACTTCATTATTGACCTTAGTAGATGACCTTGAATTAAAATGTACGCACCTACTACTTAACGAACCCAAATTATTTACCTTGTAGAAATGAAAATCCGTTTTAATGCAGTAGGAGCATAATGATCACCAGTGTATAAAAATTTACTCTGAGAATATTATGATGAAATGTGACTTACATTGTGTGTGTAGTGTTTTCTTATTTTACAAAATAGTGGTAACCACTGCAATTAACTTAGAGTTGAATGGCTTTGAAAACTGCTACTTCTTCTTGCATTTTTCAAATTCTTCTTCGGAAGACCTGAATAAATTTATTTTCAAAAATGAGGAGAGAAAATATCAACAATTTATTGTGGCCAATGAGGAAGTTGCAAGAAAAGACAAATTAGTGAATAAATGTGCACTATTTATTATCTGGAAACCAGATGCTAGTTTATTTCTGTACGAATACGTTAACAGTTTAGGAATAGAGGATGAAAGTTTCGTCATCGTGGTCGCAAGGGAAGATCTCAAAGTGAGTTCAGGAATGAAATTCAGTGGAAATTTGGAAAGAGGGTGGACAAAAAAGATTTTCGTAGTCTCCAAAAATGTCAGTAATTCAACTTCCGTTTGGATGCCAAGTTTCTGGAAAAAGGAAGGATGGAATGAAATAGCAATGCCAATAAATGGAGCCATTTCGTATGATTTACTGAATTTACAATGGAAATCGCAATATAAAAGAATGGAGGGGAGGAGTGTATTCATCTGTAAGGAATCGTGGTGGAAAAATTCCTTGGAATTGGTTGAATGTCTAAGAGATACACATCGTCACCTGGTGAGTTGTTATGGTGCACACAGAGTTCTTGCGAATTTGGCAAAAGAATTTAATTTTACAGTGGACAACCTTTTAGTTTGGCAGCAAAAGTGCGACGAGATAACTGACGTTGCAATAACAGTAGATATTTATGTCTATCAATTCACAATCGAACATTTCGTTTATGCGAACAAATTCCAGAATTTACTGTATTGTGAAGCAACAAATGAATTGCACTCGTCTGTGAAATGGCTGGAATGGTTCCAACCTTTCGATAATCAAACTTGGATTTTCATAATCACGTTATTTCTCATCTCCAGTTTTCTCTTCCCTCTTCAAAATCGTGGCAAGTTCTCCTTGAAAACATTTTTCCTTGAGGTGTTCACAAATTTTGCAGAATTAATCAAGCAATTTCGGCTTTCTAAACAGAAAAAGTGGAATATTTTACTCACAGCTGGTGCTATTGTCTTAACAACAGTATACGAAACAATTATCACAAGCTTTTTAATAGCCCCACCTGCCAAAAAAATTTTCAATGACCTACCAGAACTTTTGGATGGAGGATACAAAATTCTTTTTGATGTATACGGTCCAGGCGATTATTATAAGGAAATATTTTCAAGATATAATATGTCTGATAGGATAGCTGACAGTTTTATTTTGTATGCTTCAGAGCTTAGCTGGAACGATGCTCTAATGCTTCCAGCGAATTTGTCTCTGAAAGGTGCATTTGGCATTGAAGATCATTTCCTGGCTTGGGCGAAAGTTGAGATACAATTTGAAAGTTATTACAAAAATCCTCCTGCAGTTAGATGTCACCATGTTACCAAACAATTTTTTCAATTTACAAAAGGATGGAAATTTAACGGAGCATTGACAAAAACTTTCCACGAAATGATGTCAATCTTTTTCCAAGAAGGGCTATTTTCGTTTTGGTTCGGCATTAGCTACTGGAACCATAATTTCGGTCCAAATGTACATAAAGAAACTGTGGAATGGAGAGAAAAGCAGCCAGCACCCTTAAAATTAAATTTGTGGTTTAATTCAGTAATTTATATTTGGAGTCTGTTGTTAGCAATTAGTACAGCCGCCTTTGTAGGGGAAATTATTGCTCGACGAAAGGGAAATATCATTAATTATTTGTATCTTTGGTTCAACTTTCGAAAAAATCATTGACTGTATTATCTGTATTATTCTACTTTTTTATTAAATAAAAATGCAGTCGCAAGTTGTTGTCCTAATTAATTAACGGAAGAAATCGATTAAATCATTTAGAGAAATCCTCTCTCAAATTTTTTTAAGAACTACGGAATATATATACTACTATTATCCAAGGAAGTACCCCGAGGGGGGCCGGGCCCTCCTAAATTTCCAGTAAAAGACGATATTTTTGTCAAAAAAGGTACAAACGCCAAAAAAACATGTCTTTATTTTACTAATATATTTTGGTGCCCCCCTTGGTCAAATTCCTAGATACGTGCTTGCTATTATCTATTATACAGTAGCAGAGTAGCAGCTATATTATACTTAAGCTATATGTTGTTAACAATATGACAATGTACAACTATACACATGCACGAGTAAATAGACTATAACTCTTAAGTCAATATAGTCAATCAATATTACCATTTATGGCCATTATTGTAATAAACAATTGCTCAATGTTTTCAAATTAATTGACTTAAAACACAGCATGGTGGAACTGGAGATATCATAACAATAACAATCATGCTATCACGTCAATTGATTTCCATATTTTGAAATTATGTTACTTTGCCCATTTTCAATGTCCAAGATGTGAATCTTTCTCAATAAATCTTTTTATTTCATTTCGAAATTGTGTGTGTGTAAAATCATTTCGAGATAAACCGATTTCAACCATATGGAATTTTATTTAAAACTAGTTGAATCCTAGTACATAAAGTGTGCTAGAAAATGTTGAAATAAATTAATTTCTAGCGACTGCGCATTGAACCGAATTTCATAGACGTTGATTGGACTCAGTATTGATAGTTTAGTCCTTGCTCATTAATTACAAAATATTACGGACATATATACAAACATTTATTCAAGAAAAGTGAAAGAATTCCATGCGCATGTCTCACTTTACGCTTATGTAGAGTAAAGATACTTTGAATATGCCAAAAGCATCCTCAAAACATGAAACTATTTGTATATAATGGAGAACATAAACAAAATAGGGTCAAAAATGTAGTTCGCACCTAATCAATAGGAAAACTTGGTAAACCTATATATGGAATTTCAACACATCAAAATCAATTGTAAAGTACCCAGTAGGGCTTGTAAACCCGGTTCTAGACGGTTCTGAAAACCGGGTAAAAACCCGGGTTTCGGGTACCCGGTAACCGGGTTTTGTCATTGACCTACCCGGGTTTTCACTAATTAAACACTAAATTCAGATATCAGGTTTTATGCGTGTTTCAAATATTAAAACTGGAAATAATATCAAAAAATTTATTCTCTTAGTAAGTAGCGCATCGTCAAATTCAATTTCTCATTGTGTGCAACAGAAACCTTTTATATCAGACCTCAACGTCTCCTTGAATTTTGTTAAATTGCAAAAATTGTAAAATATTTCATTCCCTTAATTTTACACTTACAATTTTTCGGAATAATTTTGGTAATTAATAAAAGCGTACCTTGATTAGAAATATGGGCATTCAAAGCTGCACCTACACTTACATTGTCCAAATGGATTAAAAAATTAATGAGTTATCCTTGATAAGCTACTAGGAAAAGATACAATAATATTAAGTTCGGTTACACCCTGTCTTTATATAAACTGACTGAAAATACTGAAATTGATGACTAATGTGACGTCTGATGTATTTCATTAAAGCAAGATTGTGTTTAGTTAAAAAAGATCATTCTAATTTGACGGGGTACGCCATAATTACACGTAAAAAATAAACTTGTTCAAAACCCGGTTCCGAACCCGGTTCTGAGCCTTCAAAACCCGGTTTTACCCGAAACCCGGGTTTTGAATTTCCGTCCGGGTTTACAAGCCCTAGTACCCAGACGATCAGATGAAAATGACTAAGACTCCCCAAAATATTGAGTGCACGTTTAAGTTTTAAATGCATTCATGCAGTGTGAATACTAATAACATGTTTAAAAGTGTTTTTTTGTGATAACGAATACATTTACTTTGTCCTCGAAATTCCTACCAAGGGCCAAGGAAAACAAATCACGCTGCAATAATTTGGGCCAAATCCGATTATTGATCCTATTCCGCCATTGATGAGAATAGACAATAATAATTATTACAGCACTATATTCTTACAGACACAAAGTAAAAGAAAATGATGTAATGCAATAGGGAAAAGTCTGTACCCTGGCCCTATCCTATACTACAGGGTGTCAAACTAGGATTCAGGCCCTATGTATCTAAAGAACCGTAAGTAGCACGATAAAACCGTAGATACCAATCGAAAGCCCGTGCAAAGTTACATTGAAACACCGGTTTTCATCAACTTATTCTTACACATTCGCTTACACCAGCAGTTCTCCCAAAAAAAGTTGAAAATATAAATAAATTACTAGCTAATTCGTGACCAAATCTGTCGCGGGGGCTGAATTTAGGCAGCGGTACTGTGTTGCCACTGTTTCCGCTGTTGCCGCCGTTGCCGCTGGGAGATAGAGGGGTGAGCGGCAACAGCAAAATAGCGGAGACAGTGGCAACAACGGCAACAGTGGCGACACGCTACAACCACTTGCGGCAACAGCGGGGACAAGCTACAACCACTTGCAGCAACAGCGGCGACACGCTGCAACCACTGGCGGCAACACTGACCAGCGGCAACAGAGACACATTAATCTGGTTTCCTCTGTTTTGCTCTTGTCTTAGAGCATTGAGCTCAGAGCAACAGTGCACTGGCTTATATTAGATTTAGCAGCAACAGAGGAAATCAGATTAATGTGACTCTGTTGCCGCTAGTGGTTGCAGCGTGTCGCCGCTGTTGCCGCAAGTGGTTGTAGCGTGTCGCCGCTAGTGGTTGTAGCGTGTCGCCACTGTTGCCGCCAGTGGTTGGAGCGTGTCGCCACTGTCTCCGCTGTTGCCGCTCACCCCCATACCTCCCAGCGGCAACGGCGGCAACAGTGGCAACACAGTACCGCTGCCTAAATTCAGCCCCCGCGACAGATTTGGTCACGAATTAGATAGTAATTTATTTATATTTTCAACTTTTTTTGGGAGAACTGCTGGTGTAAGCAAATGCGTAGGAATAAGTTGATGAAAACCGGTGTTTCAATGTAACTTTGCACGGGCTTTCGATTGGTATCAACGGTTTTGTCGTGCTACTTACGGTTCTTTAGATACATAGGGCCTGAATCCTAGTTTGACACCCAGTATATTCAAGAAAAATGAAAATGTTTTCTCAAATTATGCAATGCAAGTGAACTTAACTGCAACGTTTGTATATGTAGTTTTTCTAGCTTTCAATTTCATTTAATCAATTTAAATTTTATTGCAAAATTATATTTACATGTCCTTTTGTTCTCCAACAAGGAAGACACTAACTAATGACATTACACACTTCATCATGCCAAAAGCGAAACAAATGCTGAAACATTTTTCTAATTTTGGATACACATTTTTCAAGGAAAAAGTTTGTAAACATGCTAATTAAATACATGCTTTAAAAAAGAGGAAAATGTTATCGTTATTGCACTGGGATGTGAAGAATATAATTTTATAAGACATTCATTTCCGTAAATTCGTTGATAATGTCCACCAGTCTTTTCTTCGCTCTTTCACTGTTTTTAAAAGCGATTGGGCAAAAGGTTTTAAATCCTTCAAATACGTCAACGGCTGGAATAAGTTGGAGTTCATCGTCACCAAGTTCAATTTTTGTATCTTCGGAATCCTTCTCCTCCTGTAGCGGAAATATGCCTAAATGGAAAGGGACAGCAAAAACTGTAAACGCCAAGGCAGAGACCAGATTTTCATAAAACTCTGCGTTAAATTTTTCGCGGGTAAAATATTGGGGATGTTGAGTTCCGATGCGCCGCAATTCCTGGATGAAAGCCTCATAGTAAATATCCAGAATGTTTCTTAAGTGTTCCTTGCGGAATTCAGGGGAAGTGCTTGTGAAAATGAAATAGTACAAGTCTTCATAGATACTTCCAAAGTGACAATGTTGATAATCGATGAATTTGACATCCAATGGTTTCTGGGTGTCTTGGGAATATTTAAACAAGGCATTATTTGTCCACAGATCTCCGTGACAGACGACACTGAGGTATTTCCCATCTTTAGCAAGTTTGTTAGGCACAATTATATTTTCGACCGTACGAGAACAAATTGCGTCCATTTTATTGGCCTGATCAACACTAATTCTATCTTTGATAAAGCCAATAACATCCTGACACACCTTACTGTAATTATACCAGTGAGGATTCGTTGGTTCACTCTTCGCTTCATAAAAATGTAGTCGAAAAATAGACAGATCGAAAGTTTCGTGATTTCCTTCTTGAAGATAATAATATCCTTTTGCGTGGAATGCGCCCAGTTGTTGCATAATCATTTTAGTTTCATCAAAACTAAGTCCAGGATACTTTTCTTGCATTTTGTAGCCCAAGGAGCGCAAATCTTCCAAAACGATGAAGTCTGTTTTCCCATCGTTGAAGCAGTCGTACATCTTTGGGATCGGAAGCGGGGACTTGCACAGTTTTTCTATTTCTGGGGCAATTATCTTGTACAACATATTTTCTCTCTCAAACAATTTGAAGTGGGAGAAGAAGCTGAATAGCATAAAGTCTTCACTTGGGCCTCCTTTGTACACTACATGGTAGGTGGTTCCTGATTTCGTTTTAATGACAATAGGTTTAATAGTACCCATAACACCACCTCCAGAATCTCCAGAATAACTGAACTCTTCAACAGGTTCTTTCACTAAGCCTTCGAAGAAGGATTTGTCCGTCAATCTTTGCTCAACTAAAGCCTTCAGTGTTATCGCCATGGCAGATGAAATCTATTTCAATAACAGTAAACGTTATGACAATTATGCGTAATAAAAACCCAAAAATGGTAATTTCGTATTTTTGTAAAGTCAAATTTTTCTATTAAATTTTAATATCAATACCTAAATATGAAATATGCTTCCCTTTTGAAATCCCTTTTGTTGAAATATGCCTTCACTGCAATTTGTACTCTCTGCAGACTCTGCACCAACTCTGCACTCACTCGAATGAAGTTCACTCGACTCGTCTCATATTAAGCAATCACTTGCTCAATCACTAAAAATGATAAAAGGTACAGTATATATCGCACACAGATTATGTGTATGCATATATATTATATTTATTATAAATATTATGTCCTTATCTGTCCTCTGAATTATAATAGAAACTGAACCAGTACCTGACCAGCAAGCAACAATAAGTATACTGCACTCTTATAGTACATTAATATTGCTGTGTAGTTAAGTTAGTAAATAGTCGAGCCAGTGAATGCCGAATGGAATCACAAATACATATCAGCTTTAAAGGTTGGTGTCCATTTACCCTTCATAAATGTTACGTGTAAGTAAACACAATGACCTTGGCAGGTTTTGGACATTGGACTATATAGGTCAATAATTTTAGGTTAACACTTTTCTATACCTGTTTATTTACGATCAATCTATTGCAATCAGCATATATACTGATGATACGTGCACTGATAGACAAGAGTTTTAATTGGCAGGAAAGTCTACATTTTGCCATGTATTAGGTAGGTGCTGGAACAGGCACGTAAGTCTATGTCATAAATGGATTTCGGCTAGTATGTACTTAAATGCCACATTCACTACTTAGTGAAATAGCCTGTACAACAGAAATTCCAATTTTCACAAACATGACCTTTGACCTCTTTATAAGGTCTTCTATTGCAAAAATAGTTACATATTTGGCCTTTATTTCATCTTTAACTTCAGAACGACACCTTTCCATCGACATTTTTCGATGAAAAATAAAATTTGACCTTTGACATCTCGTAGAGTTCAACAATTTTGAAATATTTTCCCCATAAAAACCATAACTTTACAAGGGCTTTATTTTTAATCGGGCAGGATTTAGATTGAACAATTCCTTATATGAAAAACTGCCTATTTCAAAATTTATTTCGTAATTTTGAAAGTAAGAAATTCAAATTTTTCACAAATTCAAAAACCAACCCGAGATACTGCGATTGTTGACTTCTGTTCCAAGTGTCATCCAAATTAGGCATACAGAAAATGTTTTTCTGCCCGCTAGCCAAAATATTTTGGGTTCGTTTTCCTTTTTAAGCAGGCAGTCGGAAAGTTGACTGCCCGTGCCCGCTAACTAGGTTAGTGCGGCCAAAAATTAATGACTGCCCGTTAACTACCGTTAGTTGTTAGTATATTTGTTTTCTTTCTTTTTCAAAAAATTGAAGCGAGTATAGTTTTTTTAACGCTTGTGTCCGCATTTGATAATAAATATTCTGTTCAGGCGGTCCGTTTTCATAAAATTTCCGATTTTTTGGTGATATTTCCCATAGGCCCTGAAATACTGAAAAATTTTTTTGGGTTGGATTTAGGCATCGGGTTCTCGTTGCCCCAAGCCGCCAAGCGTAGTAAAAAGTAGTGCACGTGTAACGTACTCGTATTGGGGGCAACGAATACAATTTATTGGGGCAAAGGGGGCAACGAATTCAATAGATTAGAAGGTACAATAGAAGCACTTGGGGCAACAACAGGGGGAATAAATTAAGGTAGTAGGTTAAGAGGCCAAACTTGAAGAAACGGAGGCAATTGGGGCAACGAGATCCCGCTGCCTTAAATCCAGCCTTTTTGACCAAAGTTGTTAGTTCACAACACTAAAGTGCACAGATAAAATAAAATGCTTAACTAAACTATGTCAAATGAAGATCCATTTTTTTCATTTTCCTATAGCAAATAATTTCTACTTTAACTACTGTCTATCGTTCGTGTCATCAATCATTATTTGTTTGCTTGCAAACGGTCCCTAATGGGGTTTCATTTAGCACATAGGGACTCCCTACACAATGAGCCAAATGATTTTACAAGCTTCGCGCTGTTAAAAACTGCGGTAGGTTCAATTCAGAATAAGAAAACAGAGATATTCGTGGAAGTTCTATTATAAATTCGTCATTAACTTTGAAAACTATTATTTCTTTTTAAAAGTGTACGTCTTTTCATATAAATTTTTGGTTTCCGACAAGAATTCCGAACCGATCACAGGATAATTTGTGTCGAAATTTAAAAACAGTTAACAGGAAGAACCGTACATATATGTAATGTGTAAGTAAAAAATTTGAAAGTAAATACAAAAATACATAATAAATGTTAAATCAATATTTGATATTATGTTCTAAGGGTTATGTACTAATGTAGGCGTAAAATAATGTAGTAAAATGTCAATATGCGTCATTAACGTCGATAACCAAATAAGGGTGTGACTCTCAAGCTCTATCTCAACTCTTGGCCACTTACTTAAAACTTAAATGTTAAAACTTAATCGCACTTTCCGTAAACTTTGCATCATTCATTCACCATTCTCAAAATAATGCACTTTTGGTTGCTGACTTATTGATGACTATTGAATATTATGGAATTTTTTCGGTCATTAGCAAATGTTTTTATTTGATATAGTACACTATGTGACTGGTTTCATTGACAAGCAAAATTACATCTAATCACTTCCATTATTTTACAACGAGGGAATGTTATGTGGTCATTCGACTCCCATAAACCGCAGTCATTTAGAAGAAAACGGATTTACTTGTTTGTCCTTTGTAAGTCTTACAATTTTCATCTAATCTTATATAGGCAAAAATAATACAAAACGTTTTTTTTTAAAGTAGATGGCTAGATAATTATTGATTTGTGAGAATTGTAGAAAGTGGTTGCTATAAATATTTTTGATTAGAAGCTGTTGGATAATACTCGCATAGTTTGTCTGCCTGTGTTAAAACTAGATTAAAACTAAAACTAGATGGATTGTAAAATAAATACTTAAAATAATGATTTGGAAGGATAAGCATCCTGAACCATAATATTGTATTAGCATATAGGGCAAACATCTGACGATGTCTCAGAAAAAATAAGCTACCTACGTTGAAGCTAAACAATTAAGCAACCATATTATGTTTTATGTATATAATACATATTTTTCTGTAATTTTAATTGATAATTGAAAGGGTTTGGAGGAAAGTACAAATCCAGCTTTTTTATTTAAAATCGAGCCAGAAAATTAGTTATAATCGTGTAACATATCCACCCAGTTTTCATTATTTGTGATATGTCCTACGCTATTTTTTTGAACGCTGTGGTCTGAGAGCATGAGTGATGGATTGATGAATACATTTTTGTAGACTAGATAAACTTTAGTTGCTGTCTAAAAATTATATAATACTTTTTGTTATTGGAATTGATGATTAATGATGTAACATCAAGTTAATTGACTTGTAATAGGATTGCTGAGAAAATCGAAAGCGTCAGTTTCAACTTCTACTTGCTCTTTGTTATTTGCAATCCGATATTGTCGTGCTGTATATCCGCTGCTGAGCCTACCTGCAATTCTGAATATTATCTTCTCCAAACAAGTTTATCCTCTTGGTTCAAGAAGTTCGCTTCGCTTTGAAGTGGCTGTGTAAAGCATTGCAGTCATGAAAGTTCACATATATGTTTTCGGGCTTGCTCTGTTTATGCAATCGTTGTGGACAGTTTCTTCAGATGGTCTAGCTCCACTAACGAAGTTGTCTGGTAAAGACATAACTGGAGAAGTATTTGGAAACGGGGAGCGAAGGGCAAACGTTTTCCCGACTGCATATGGCGACTTCAACTCGGACAAGTTGACTGACATGGTCACTACGACCCGAAATATGTCATCAGTTGTAATCTATCTTGGATACGAAGAAGCTCCCTGTTAAGAAGAGCTATATCTTGTGATATACAAACAAGCGAACATAGGGGATCGGTCCATATTGTCGGAGTTGGTCTTGGAGACTTTACGGGCGATGGATTGATGGATGTCCTTGTTTCGTTTATTCATCCTGGAAAAAGAAGACCTAACACGTGTTATAGTTTTCCAAGGAACTGGCAACGACATAATGTGCAACTCGGAAAATGAAGTGGAAAATACAATCGATATGATTCAAGAACCACTCATCCTGGACCTTAATGGAGACATGGTTATGGATTTACTGGGAGAAGTTTGGGAAACCGAAAATGGAACCAAAAAGGAAAAGCGTATGATATGGATTTTCGAACCCACCATCGGTAAACCAATATTTTCAAATCAAACATTTGTCGTGGGAAAGGACAAACTAACTAAAGTAAGACCAATGGTAAACGTCTCTTCTAATGCTTTTGTGGACGTAAATGGAGATATGATACCCGAATTAGTTATTATGGCAGACGACAAGCTACACGACAAGCCTAATGATGCGACAAAAAGGTACGTTATCGAATACTACAACATTCAGAGAAATCCGGAGAACCAGGAAATATATTTCACAGAAGCTCAACCTCCGGTTCTACTTGATCCAAAAAATGAGACACAATTATATGGGCAACCTATTTTTATGGATTTAAATCAAGATGGTAGGCTCTTTCATCTGATTCCGTTTTGCACAAAAAAGCATGCTCTAGTTCAAGAGACCAAGGTATCAAAGCCATTTATGGTAGAAATGTCACTACATTGCCACTCGGATTTAAAGATCATTGGAGCTTTTTCCAAAAACGACATGACCGCGGGTGGGACACTCACTACGCCAGAACAATCACCTTACGGGCTGGGGATTACAATTTGGATGGCTTTCCAGATCTAATTGGAGTTGTCGAGAATCCTGGAAAAAATGTCTACGAAACAAATGCTGTAATTTTTGAAAATGTTCCCTGCCTTCCTGACGCAAATCAAAACCCGTGTAATTTGTCAAGAACATTTAGAATAAACTATGAAGTCCTGCAGCAATATAGTCAAGTTGCATTGGCTACTTTCTATGACATATTTGAAGATGGCCTAATAGATGTCATAATTGTGAGAAGAACCAACAATGATACAACTCCAGATAAAGATGAATATGAAGTTCGATCTTTTCAAAACAGTCCCGATTACGACGCCAACTTTATGAAAGTCATGGTGCTTTCAGGGTCCAAGTGCCTTAAATGTCCGAAAACTGAAATTCCATATGGAAATATTCTTCCAGGACCTGTCATAAGCTACAAGACTACTACTCAAGCTGGAAATTCTCAAGTGGCAGTTGCAGCCCAATTCTATCGAAGTTCGCACATGGCTATGGATTTGCCATGTACCATTTTTGGAATTGGCCATTCTCCGAACTTTGTAGAGACTCTTCATGTGAATATTGGAAGTTCATATTCTATGCTAAATGCCAGTCACGTTTGGCCTCAAATTATTCCAAATTCACAAATAATTGTGGTACCTTCGCCATTAGATCGGCCAAAGCAATGGAAGGCTAAACTATTTCTGACACCTAGTAAAGCTGTTCTCAATACATTCGGAGTCTTAGTTGGATTTTGTCTGTTTGTCACTTCTTTAGTCCTGGCCTTACAATATAAAGAGCGAAGAGAGGACAGAAAAGAAAAATTAAACGAAGCAAGACAATTTCATATGATGTAGAGAGTGATACTGTATGAAACTAAACATGTCTGTGACTTAATTAGTATGTACCTAATATGTACTTATACTTTAATTGCTATCATCTGTACATACATAGATGCATACATACCAACAAATCATAGTTCACGGACCACTTACATGAAATCAAAAATTATCATTTTTGTTCCCAAATCTCCTTTTATGTGCTTGTAAATCTAACCCAATAATTTCAACCTTTTCTTGTGATCGGTAAGATATATCTACAATATACAGATATACATTATCTTATATCATAACTTATTTGATACCTAAAATTTTAAAAGAATTTGTTATTGGCGTAGGCCTACAAAATCTTAGTAGTTTGGCCTTGGGCCATGTGTTTGTTATTTCATGGTATTACAGGGAGGGACATTTGATGCCTAATCTCGCATTTTGTTATTTTGAACCACAGTCCAAAGGACAATAAATGTACGTACATAAGTATATACCACATACATTCTCTGAAATAGTCAAAGTCAAACAACTTAAAACTAACTTGTAACATTATAACGTAGTTTAGGAAATCCATTTCAAAGATTATGGCAGTGAAAGATTTATGAAAGTTTTATATCTATGTAGTCGGTATTCGAGAAAAAGTCGTTTTGTGTCTATGCATTTATTTACATTTTATAGTTCTATATCTAAATCTAGTGATAATGGATGCTTATCTAACTTACCTTCTTACTTAGATTGTTGATCGAAGGAAAGAATTTTCAATGACAAGAAAGGGCAAAATGATCAAAATTCATGAAGCTTAGAGTTGCTAGCTCGTGACCCGTAGTCATGGATAAGAGGTTTTAAATATTTGTAACAATCACAGTTGAACTTCATAAAATGTTTCACTGAAATAATATTATTGTATTACCACACATATAAATAATAATATTGAATATTATGATCTTTACTATTTACTTATACCATACAGGGTGAGTAGCACAGAATGAAATAAGAAAAAAAGACCACGAAAAATAATCCATTTTAAATAGATGCGTGGGATTTTTTGTTCGCATTTCAGTTCAGTGTTCTAGACCATTCTATGTGTATGTATAAAAGTATTTAAAAAGCTGACTGGTTAATTTATTAGTTGAAGTTAACGTGTAAGTTCGAAGGTTGTTTTTCTAGGGTGTAAATGTTGTGATAAGATCATAAGAAAATGGTAAAAGTGTTTATTTATAATAGAAATTGGCAAATTGGGAGGAATGCGAATAATGTAGGAATTCTCAATCAGTGACTTCCTAATACTGATACCAATGCCAACAATAATTATTGTATTGTTTAAGTTCTCTTGTGATAATAAGTATGGGACTGCGATTGATGATGACATAATTAATAATGTTATATTTACTGAATTTACAAAGATTATCGCCCAACATCCTAATGGTAATTCCATTGAAAATTTTGCCAACTTCTTAAGAAAAAGTAAATATATTATGGTGAAAGCTCGTATGGAGTTGGTTCATCAATTCGATTCACAGAAAATTAATCTTGTTGGGCGGAAATCTTGTCAGCTGTATGTACGGTGAAATACAATTTATTATTAGTGCAGGATTGTAAGTAATAAACAATTAAACCAAGTAATAAACGGAAATATAATAATAATAAGAGTTTATCCAAAAAATATAGTTCATGTTTTAATTAATTTTCTGCTTTTGTATGTATACATTGGTTCATTGATCTCCTTAATATCAAAGAAAACAAGTTATAGTTTGCATTGAATTTCAAAACCTTTGCCCCTAGTCTTGGAGCAGTTCACAGTTTTGCACATTAGAACACTACTTAATATATCTCTTCAACCTCTACTTCTTAGTCACCCACATTTATAATTTCTTTGCTATTTCCTTGAATATATTAAATGAGTACTTCTAGGTTTTGGCAAATGTAACTTTATTTTACTGGCATAAAACATAGTTGTTAAATAGCGCACTGCAGATACAATTACATTTGGCATTTTAATTAGTACCATTTAGTTGGGGAACAGTAGTTAAGTCATAATAGTATTGAATGGCGTCAATGTATCCAAGTCCTTTTAAATTGCCAGCATTTGGAAGTCTTCCGATTTCTCTGAACCCAAAGCGCTCCCATAATTTCAAAGATGCGACGTTAGTAACATAGACTAGATTGAACACACTAGCCTTGTAGCCCAGGTCACTTGCTACTCTCAGAAATTTTGGAACCATGTATGTTGCTATTCCTTCCCCTTGGCATGTTTTCTTCACCATGAATCCCGCATTGCATATATGAGAACTTCTTCCTGGATAATTTGGCTTCACGTAAAACGAACCTAAAACTTCTCCCGTTTTTTCATCTCGGACAACAAAAGCATCAAATGACAGGTACATCTGACGAAACTCTTGCTCCGTTTCAACTGATTCGTAAGGATAGGTTTGCCCTTCGTCAACTACATCCTTAAAAATGTTATGCAACTCAGCAATGTCGGATTCTTTAAAACAATCAAATATAATCTCTCGTCCTGTTTTATTCAGCGTTTCATGTTGTGGCAAATAAGGAAGTGGTTTACGTTCCACCTTTTTTGACAACACGTAAGCCATTTTCCTGGAAGACAAAGATTCCATTTAAAAGTTTTCGCCAAACAATTATATTGAACCATAATCACCGTTAAAATACAATTTATTTCAGTAACTGTATATTTTTGGTATTGTTAAAATAATTTAAATTAATTTTTTATAACATTCACAAAATATTTTTCTGCTTTGAAAACATGTGAATTAAATTAATCAAATTCTTATTTTATTACTTACCTTGCTTTGTTGTGTGTATGTACGACGATGACGATCTGTAAATTATTGAATCTAATGAGTAATAAGTGCTCGTTACTGAATCTTTCCAGCCACTTTATCATCAAAGATATGTTACGACAAGGTGAAGGTTAAGGTCACTTAATAGAATGAAAGAACGTGAACTCGTCTGGGTTGGAAGTTGTGGGAAAACATGGAATAAATAAGAATGTAGTGTAATTAGTAATATTTCATAAAGAACATTTTGTTCTGATACAAGTTTTTATTTATAAATATCATATTTTATAGTAATATTATGTCGTGGTTAATAATACGATATTGTCTAATTATTATCAAATTATGCATACCTATGCAAGTACACAGCGCACTAATATAATTTTTGGCCAAACTGCTTTCAGGATTTGCCAATCCCTAAGTAAGTCTTTACCCTTTGGTTCAAAAATTCTAAGAATGAATTTCTCGAAAACCTGAAACTTTTTAAATATTTTAACATATCCATTTTTTTCTATTTTTCTTGGAACATTTTACGACAAAATAAAAACGATGGTATTATTTGAATTTAAAACATAACACATTTCAACCCCTTTTTTTATGATGTGCTAATAAGCCAACTATAGGGTCTTTCAATTTAGTAGTTAGTCATTTCACTAATTGCAGTAATTGCGGCGTGATGTACATTTCCTTTACTTTACATAATATTATTGTACTTTACTTGTGACCGAGGTTATCGTTAAAGCCTTATATATAGCAAAATGCCTTATGCCTTTAAATAAATAGAAAATCCTGAAGAACTTGCGTTGGTATATTTATCATTATGTAATAATTTGGCTTAGCATCTTACATTGAACATAATGCAATAACATAGTGCAATAATACTTATCGTATATATCGTAGATTTATAAAATGTTATTTAATTTAATGATGTATTCTTCTTATAAAAATAATTGGCATAATATTCTTATTATATAATACCGTTTTAATGGTTATACAAAGTAACATATTAAACATAGTAAAGCAAAAATGACATCATTTAGTGTGGTCATTCCTTGTATGTATAGAATGTCTCATGTAACGTGTCATGAATGAACTAACTGTAGCTGCTAACTTGAGTCGTAGTTATATGCATGGTATAGTTTTGGCTAGGGTATTCATGCACTGAGAAATAAATGACTAGGCCAATTTATTTTTCAACGGTGGTAGTGTTATTGGCAGCCCATCCTAACTTTCCGATTGTCACATAACATGGAGAAATAAATATATGATAAGTTGAGCAATGCTAACTCTAACCACGTTGTTTTGTGTTATCTTTCTTCTACGCTATAGATGTAGAAGTGCAGTGGAACAGATATATTGAAGCACATTCGATTCTTTTCATACATTATACCATGGCACATAAATGATGACTGTATTATAATATTTTATTAAGATAGGTATATCGAAATTATACGAGAAAAGAAATGTTTGTTAAATAAAGGTCAGTTGTATAACGCCGAAACAGTAATTAAATTGTCTTAAATAAACTGACATAGAAAATACAGTTTATAGATCGATTTCGACTGTGCTATTAATATTTGTTACCATTGTAACCATTGCTTTACATTGTAATCAATACAAAAGGTTATTACATGCTATTACTAGTATTATTTATTTCATCTTACTAGTAGCTTCTAAAATGAATGTCAAAATTCCTCTAGTATCCACTGGGTGACAAAGAACAGGAGAAATATTTATACTCATAAGTATTAAATAAAAGTTTATTTATCCAATTTTTTGAACAATAAATATAGTATGCTTAACATTACAATGTAAACATACTAAATTATCATGCCTGCTACAAAGTAGAAAACCATTTTTATCATGACCGCGACTTAAGTGGTGTGCAACACCGCTTTATAGGAATGCCTGCCTGATCTGTCTGTCTGTCTGTCTGTTAGCATGATAACTCAAAAACGGTTTGAGACAATCAACTCTAACTTACTGTACGTGATATAGTAGAGCTGAAAAGTGAGGTCGAGTTTGAAAATGAAATAAATTGTACACACCCTATGCCTGTGGGCGTGGTCCAAAAATTAAAAATTGGTGTAATTTTAGTTATTGACATTGTAGAACGTCATGAGGCAGCTCGTTCGAAAAGTTTAGTCGTTAGGCCATGTCAATGTCGTCACACGTGACAAAAGGTCGAAGGTCATTGAAAAAATTTAATAAAAACGTCATGTAACGTCAGATAATCAGTTCAAACTTTTTATGCAATTTCACACCACTTTTTTACATCCATTTGAACATGGTTTATTAACTTCAAAAAATCGGAATTTCATGCCTATTTTAAAATCTTGATAGATTTTGAATTCAAAATCCTCTTTCTGAAATAAAATTCGTTCAAAATTATCCACCTCCCTTAAAAAATAATAGTCCCTCTTAATTGAAATTCAGAGGGAGTCAGACCGAAGACTAACGTATAAACTGATATCGGTTCAATTAGAGTAATAAATAAAATATGTATGAATAGTATGTAATTGAAACTTTTGTGAAGCAAAAGCCAAAACTTTTGTGCATGAACTTTAAACTAAATGATTACATAACTGAATATAAATACATAACATTTGTACAGATAAGTAGATTTAGATGATGAGTAGATATGAAGTGCATACCAATTAAGAAGCACCTGTTTAGCAACATTTTTCGATTTGACAGCTGGAAAGATGAAGGTTGGTTAAATCAGTCATTAGTCATTTTACTATTGTAAATATAAAACAGTGCATACTATATAATATAAGTATATTGTAACATAAGGGTAATTGTGTTAGTAAACACCAACACAACAGCATCAGAATGATGTGTAGTAATTAGGTTTGTAGTAAAGTGCCTTTTTATTCTTTCAATGTCAATTTCACCTCCAACATACGAGTAAAGGTGTCCAGTAGTAGTAATGTGCGTAGTAGACAATAGTATTAGATCTTCCAAGTTGAGAATTTTTTTCCGGCATTGGCAGCTCAGATTATGAAATGTGAAGCACGTTCTTTTTCTTTTACCGTCTTGTCTCAAGTTTTTCTGACATGAAAAATTCCTGATATCATTTTTCCATTGTAACACCAACTTAGGTATGTACAAAATTAATACTTATTATATGTAAATAACTTTAGTGGTGAAAAATCTATCTGAGGCCTTGTGATGGAAAGTTCCCATGCATATTTCAATACATTATCATAAATATTACTATATTTCGTTTACTTT
>JAECZT010000079.1:0-29385 GCA_020055645.1 Tomocerus qinae | reverse complement strand
CTGGGTACTATGGATACGGATTTCCTATGGATACTTACTTTATTGACATACTGTAGTGTAATTCTAATGTTTAGGCAAGTTTTAGGGTTGTTGCAAGTAAATTAACTGTAAACGCACGGGGAGATTTTTTAGAAGAAAATTTTAAAATTACGAGCTTTAATTAATACTCTGCATCTAAATTATACCTTGTTTTCGAGTTTTTCTGGCCTTCTTCCCGTATATTTGTCCAGGTTTTTAACCTTTAATTTAATTTTATTGTTTTTCTTGATAAATCTGGTTATAACTATCATATAACTACGAACTAGAAAAATTTTAACCAGATTATGTATATTTCGAAATTATTTATATAGGTACCTGTCATAGTTGTAGAAATTGACAATAAAAACAAGTTACAAGTAAAAAATTAGTCTTCGCAAATTTTTGTAACTATTGAAATGGTAATGTAATGTGCAATGTTCGAGTAAACTTCTAATCAACATGTCTCAATTTTCTAAATATTGTTCATCCCTGCCTAGTTTATAATGTAAGTTTTACATCTATGAAAAAATGATAAATATTATGTTATTTGAGCTACATCTCGAAAAGTTTGATTTTTTCGCAAAATATATTATGTATGTGACAAGATAATTTTATTTTTTATTGGGGGCTGCCGCCCTCAAACCCCCGCTTTAGGGGAGATCAATAGTTCATATTTTTGCGGTAAGTAAAATCCACCACAAGCCGGGAAAGTGCAAGTGTTTGTATTAGTAGTATTGAGCGTGCCTATATTACAATTTTTCATTTTCTATGCCTGGAGTCTCACTCAATGAAAATATTTTCCATCCCTGAAATTTTACTTATTATAAATTTTTTACAACCCATGTCAGTGCCCTCAAGCCTAATATATTTTTCATATCTGGAATTGTTCTTGGTACTCCGTATTTGCATTGGTATGTGAATGTGACTGGGACTATTGAGAATCAGAATACCACGTAACAGGAATAATGCATCTATAAATCCAACATTATTATTATTATTGAGATTTTGTCTAGCGATGCTAATTCAGTTCACTCATTAGTTCGTATCTTTGAAGATTAAATTTGGAAATGGAAATTGTATTGCTAATTACTAGTCCATCGACTCCATTTCATCCAATACCATATTGCAATGTGACTGCCATAGGTTCTAATCACATTGCCCAATTGACTATGATCAGGGAACAAAAAAGGACCTTTTTTGCCTTTTACCTTTTTTGATGTTTTTAAGTGCCCCATTTACTTCACTTTACATGTAAATAAGGTTAAAAAGGTAAAAAGGACTGCTTTTTTTAGAAAAAGTAGTACTTTTTACCTTTTTTGTAAAAAAGGAGTACCTTTTTAGTTCCCTGACTATGATGCATTTGTACTAAGTCGCCAAGGAGATACCAAACAATTTTAAAGTTCATTCTTCCGGTTCCTACGGCTAAAGTTGAAACCGGATAGTTGGTTTCAAATTAATGCACAGCCCGCAGAAGAATTCTCTACGCTGTCATATATGCCATGTTTTACAGAAGCTGCTAGTTTACGAGCAATCGGTGTCAATGGAAATTGAATCAGGATTTAACTGCATACTATACTAGTGGTAAAACCGCACATTGCCATTCGGGCAATGCGCTGTCTGCTTTGCAGTTTCTCGCGGTATAAAAATTTAAAATATAGGCTTTCTAAGCTTCTAAAAGTGACGACATGGGTATTTATTGCTATTAGATGTGTTAACAATACAGTTTTACTGCTTCTAGAAGTGCCAAAATAGGTTTCTACTGCTTTCAGAAGTGCACATATAAGTTTTTAATGCTTCTAGAAGTGTCAACATAGGGTTTCATTGCTTTTAAAAGTGTTGACAAAGGCATTGTACCGCTTCTATTGTAAACATTTGGGAACTGGGAGTGGACACTCACACAGACATAAATACAAACTTCCGGTAATTATAATATAGTATAGATCTGTTCCGAAAATGGAGAGGAAAAGGGATGCGTGTATGGCCAACTCAGGGGCCCCCCTAAGGTAAGTGACATACTTTGCATCCATTTTCATCTCCATTTTTATCTTTATTTCTACGTGACAAGTGAGCAAGAAAGAGGGCTATTCATAGCCGGCTTTCCTACACATAAAATAGTAATAAATGTGTATATAATGGTGAGTAGCTGTCAAGTTAATCACTATTATATACACATCTACAATGTTGCTATTATTATTATCATAATTATTTCTATTATTATCGTTATTTTTATTATTGTTATTATTATTATTAATTTCGAAAGTTTACTTTCTGAGAACAAATGGCAACCACCGACCATAAATAAGTCGAGGCGGCCATTTGGCACTCAGCTGTTAAATCGAACATTTCTTCGTACACAGAGGCAGCTAACAATTACAAAAGTATGGCGGCGGCCTCTGCATTTTGTAAACAAAGTTTACAATGATATGAGAATTACGCGGCTATCGCACATTATTAAATAAATGTGTCGTTTAGAGTGCCCATTCCATATTAATTGGTACATGCACCTATCTTGAGGGATTTGCCTTCTTGCGGTAGTAAGGACAGCGAGCATATTCCAATCCTGTGCATGTACAAACCCAAATGTAAAATATAACAAGCAAAGGCTACCCCCGGAACTCAGCTTTTGGAGGCGGCTTGAGCATACAGTAATTGTTCAAACAACAAATCATCGGGGGTTGGTGGGGATGTTCAAGATCTGGGATGTCTTCTGATGATAGACAGACCTAATAAAGAACGTACCACCAACACCGATGATGTTAATTTTCTTCAGATCAATTTGCAACATTGTCAAACAGCCACTTCACTTTTGTTGAAGGAAGAGCTGCGACAATCGTATGTGATATTAATTCAAGAACCCTATGCCTACAGGGGTAAAGTCAGGGGCCTGAACAGAAAAGGGAAAATGCATGCATTCGAGGGGCCTCAAAACCCTCGGGCGTGCATTGTCACTTCTCCTAATATAGTGACCTGGCCCCTTGTGGATTTCTGGAATAGGGATTTAATAGCCATAAAGATAAAAAGCAGGTGGGAGAGACATGGTGTTGACGTCTGCCTACCTGCCTTATGAAGAAGCCATCCCTCCAAACCAGCTGGGCAAACTTGTTGACCACTGTGGACAAAGGGGATGGCCAATGCAAATTGGTAGCGATGCCAATGCACACAATGAAATCTGGGAAGCTCTGACACAAATGACAGAGGAAGAGCTTTCCTAGAGTTCATTACAACATCAAACCTCAACATTGCAAATAAAGGACACACTCCCACGTTTGTAACGACCAGACGCAAGGAAGTCATAGATGTCACATTGGCATTGGACGAACTTGTGGATAATATCGTTGGATGGAAAGTGGAGTTGAAAGACACTCTTTCTGACCACAGATATATCAGATGGAAAATGGACCTGGGGAAAAGGGTACCCATCTGCTATAGAAATCCGAGAAAAACAGATTGGGACTTGTATACTAGAGAGGCTCAGAAATCACTGAAACTCCTGGGAACAAGTGAAATCAAAACCATTACAGAATTGGATGACTGTGTAGAGGACGTAACAAATGCGTTACTAACAGCCTTTTATAAGTCATGCCCAGAGAAGACAATTACAAGAAAACATTATGTTGCATGGTGGTCTTCTGAACTAACGAGTCTGAGGAAAAGGTTCCGGGGCTTACAAAGAAAGTTTGACCAGGGCTTTTGGACTCAAGGGAAGAGGTCAACATTGCGCGTAATGAATTTAAAAAAGCACTGAGATCTGCAAAACGAGACTCTTGGAGGAAGTTTTGCGAATCAGTGACTGAAACAAGAACAGCTTCAAGAGTCAGTAAAATCCTCCTTAAAGACAACAGTAGGCCACTAGGACCGCTAGAGTTGGAGGATGGGACTCTAACAGAGTCAATGGATGAGTCACTGCAGTTGTTGCTGAGGGCCCACTTTCCACCAGACCCTAATTCGGAGTGGGTGGATCGGGGACATCAGTACAACTGTAGCTCTACCATTGATAACATTACAACAAAAGAAAATATTGCAAATGCAATTAGGACGTTTGGGCCGTACAAATAGGCAGGTGGGGATAAAGTAACCCCTGCCATGATGCAGTATGTGACCAACGAACTAAGCGCGCATCTACAACGTATATTCAAAGCAAGTCTTGCTTTGGGTTACATCCCATTAAGTTGGCGTACAACGAAAGTTGTCTTTCTGCCAAAACCTGGGAAATCGAGTTATCAAAAGACAAACGCATGGAGGCCAGTTTCCCTAACATCCTTTCTACTTAAGTGTCAAGAAAGGCTGATCGATGGGGAACTGAGAACAGGCCCCCTAATGCAGAAAATGATTGACCACAATCAATATGCTTACATTAAGGGCGTCTCTACCGATGCGGCACTGCATCAGCTGGTTGCTCGGATAGAGTATGCACTTCAAAGCAGACAAATGGCTCTAGGAACCTTCCTAGACATTGAAGGGGCCTTTAGTCATGCAACATTTAAAGCAATAACAGAGGCCTTACACAGAGAGGGAATTGATATGGGCTTAGTTCGATGGATTGAGCGCATGTTGATAGACCGAACTGTAGAGGCTAATGTTGATGGAGCCCAACAATTCAGAGTAGTAGAACGAGGGTGCCCACAGGGGGGAGTCCTCTCACCGCTGTTGTGGAACCTTGTCATTCTTGAATTACTTGAGGAGCTGCATAGACTACATTCTGTACATAAACAGGCCTATGCAGATGACTTAACTACCCTGCAAATTGGCTTTGACCAAGGCACTGTTAGAGACCTCTCACAAAGGGCTCTAACAGTGACGGACAACTGGTGCAAAAGGAGATCACTATCTATCCACCCAGACAAGATAGAAGTCATACTTTTCACCACAAATAGAAATGTAAAGATGAAGCCTCTTACACTAGGGGATAAATCTATTCCATTCAAAACGGAAGTGAGGTACCTAGGTGTTGTCCTGGACAGCAAACTAACATGGAAGCCTCACTGCGAATTAAAAGCTAAGCAAGCAAATGCAAAGCTATTCCAATGTAGAAGGGCCCTGGGGAAAACCTGGGGACTTTCTCCCAAAACTACAAGTTGGCTATACACTGCTGTAGTGAGACCAGCCCTTGCTTATGGCATTGGAGTATGGATCACTGCAGTAGAAAATGGACAACGGATGAAAATTCTTGGGTCAGTACAGCGCACAGCACTGTTAATGACTACAGGGGCTATGCGTAGTACTCCCACAGCGGCAATGGAATGCATTGTAGGTATTCCACCGCTGGATATATATCTAAAAGAAATGGCAGTGTCGATATCGGCCCGACTGTGCAACACTGGGCAGTGGCTGTATTGGCAAGGCCGAGGTAGTAGCAATCGTACTAATCATGTCGATTTGCTAACCAAACTCTGGAGGGAGATCCCTGGATTAGCACTCCCTTGGGAAGCAATTCCTAAGGCGGTGCTGACTAGAGATCACCTTAAGACATGGACAGGAATATTCGAACCTTTTGAAAAGGAAATGATTCTAGAACCATCAGAAAAGCTTGCAATATGCTATACTGATGGGTCCAGAATAAATGAACACACGGGATCAGCAGCTGTACTGTTTCTACCAGAGGGGGTGCAAAAAATTGCGCACCCGCTGGGAAGCTACAGTACCGTTTTCCAATCTGAAGTGTATGCTATAATGATGGCCGTCAATGGACTAATCGAAAAAGATTGGGACAGTGAGGCAATAATTTATAGCGATTCAAGGAGTGCCATTCAGGCGCTAGGAGCAGATACCACAGTGTCTGCCCTGGTCCTTGAATGCTCTCAAACAATAGCAAGAGCCAATGGAAACATAACTCTGCACTGGGTACCAAGTCATTCAGGCATACCAGGAAACGACGAAGTCGATGAATTGGCGAAAGAAGCGGCAGGGACTACACCCTGTGGGCCTGAGCCGTTTCTGGCGCTCTCTGAAAAGACAATAAAATCAATGGTTGGGAGCTGGGCTTCGGCACAGCATACCAAGATGTGGAGAAGTAGGAATGACTGTCGGCAGGCAAAAATTTTTCTGCCCGCTCCGAGGAGAGGGATCAGTAAATACTGTCGAAGTCTGAAAAGAGAGTCTTTGCGGGCTCTCGTACATATGATCACAGGTCATTGTTACCTTGCAAAGCATGTGAAGAACATCAACGGGCGGGGGTCTGCTCTTTGTCCACACTGTGGCTTAGAGGATGAGACACCTGAACATGGGTTACTGCGTGATACCGACTAATACTCTGTCTGAGATACCCTTTTCTTCGATGCTAAGGTTCTATATCATGGCTAGTCGAAAAGATGGTTAACCCTACAGTAACCTGTACCGAGGAGTTGGCAATAGGCCCGTTTTTGCGGCCTGCGCCCTGGACGGCATATCTTATCTATAGTATGTCGTCCACCTCTTATAACAGAACAGATCTGTTCCGAAGCGTTCTATTTTTGAGTAAAGAACGGTATTAAGAGATTGAAAACATTTTTCAGGATTCTGCGAGATGGATATGAGAAATGACTTTAGATATTATACACATTTACAACATAAGATCGTGCACTTTTTTTCAAAAAATTTAAACATTGGAGCAGTCTCGTTTATCATTTTTGATAGTAGTTTTTTATTTTCTAAGCAATCAAAATTTGAAGAAAGGCCCGGCATTTCAAAAACAACAAAATAGTTTCACCAACATGTAGTCTATATCTCACCGCCACTTCCCAATTAACATTCCATAGGGTTTCTACTGCTTTTAGAAGTAAAAACATTTATTTTTACCACTTGTGGTAATGTCAACATGGATTTACTACTTCTGGAAGTGTCAACATGGATTTACTACTTCCGGAAGTGTCAACATATGGATTAACTCCGTATAAGAATGCGAGCATAGGGTTTCTACTGCATATAAAATTACACGTTAAAAACCTGGAGAAATATAAGGGAAGAAGGCCAGAAAAACTCGAAAACAAGATATAATTTAGATGCAGAGTATTAATCAAAGCTCGTAATTTTAAAATTTTCTTCAAAAAAATCTCTCGTGCATTTACTGCTAATTCACTTGCAAATGTCTTCAAAAAACATTTTAGAGACCAAAAATGCAATGGTGGTTCAATTAACGCTTTAAGCGGGGATGGAAAATATTTTTGAAAACGGGAACGCTAGTCAATGCTTCCATTTAGTGTGGGAACACCTTTGCAATAGTACATGCAAAATAGTAATCGCTCACTAATTGTAACGACTCCAAGTTGTTTTCTGAAAATCAAAATCCAGGTTAAATTGTCGTATCCATAGTAATTAAGCAAAAATTAAGAGTATAAATTATCCCGTATTAACAACATATAGCGCTAAAATTATCAACTAACTAAATGTCCAAAGTGCAATAAAAATGCTTAACAGCTTAAATAGTGTTAAGAAATTGCCACAATGTACAAAGTAACTATGCAATTAGTATTATCTGCTTTTTATATGGAAAAGTTTTTTGCCTTGAAATACAATGTCATCTTATTTCAATATTTACATTTATATTTGCAGTTATTAGTACTGTGATGACCATGGGCTGAATAAGCAATTAGTCATTATCACATTACTTAGAAATAATTATTGTTAGAAAATAACAATTATGTGAAACACACACATGACACATCCGGATATTGCGGTACCCACATCCTATAGAATAAACAGGACGGGCGCTGGCCGGAGATGGTTAAAGCAAGACAGCCAATGAGAAAAGGGTACAAACATCTAGAAAAGGCGTCGGCTACGGGTATATAAGGGGCCCGTCATAAGAAGAACAACGACAGAGGACTGACGACAGAGAACAGAGAAGAGGGACACTGAGAGACGACAACGACAAGACACCCGATACAGGACACGAGAGAACAGGAGACTAGGCACTCGAGACACACAATAATCCAGACACGGGGCGACAAGAGAACCAGCGAACACATCAGGGATAACGGAGGACCAGCGGAGAACCAGCAGGAAGATAACGGAGAGCCACGACAGACAACGGAGAACCAAGGAGGAACAACCAGTAAAACTGACCTGATAGTCAGTCGGTCGGGAGCGGAGCCAGAGGAATCAAGTTGGGACTACGAAACGCACAACACAAACAATCACATTCTAAACTCTAAAAGCAATAAAGATTAAAACTCCACAAAATAACATCCAAAATTCATTCTCATTAAAAACACATAGACACCGAACAGAAGAGGCAGAATCTACCTTCGGTCAAAAAGAATATATTTTAAAGGCCAATTAAGACCGACCCTCACATGGCGCGGACTCGGAGCCTTTTCTTCGGTTGATCGTGCTTCTTTTTCTTCCCTAGTAGGGAGGGGGACACATTCGTGTCACAAAATTCCCCTGATATTTCGAACATTTTCAGTGACTAAGTGAACCAACTTTGAAAAGTGACCATTATGAACTCCGACATGAATGTGAAACAATAACAATCAGTGACAACGATAATATGATTATGGAGCAACTTATGAAACTCACTCCGCAATCATGGAAGCCTGCAAACAGTAAACCAAATAAGAATACTACAACACCAAAGCTAAGTCTTTTAAAACATTCGATTTATTTATTTTCATGACTCATGGTAGGGTGATCATTTATAACAAGGTACAAAACTCATTGATAAACGTACATAACCTCATTACAACATAATCATTAGTAAAACAGTTATGGCATATTAATTTCAGACGTAAACAATTTTTAGAGTAAAACCTTATTCCATCAAATCATTTAACGCAGACAAAATCACGGAAGACAATAGGTTATCGTCAGCAGGGTTCACTACTTCTCCCGGGTCAGACCATTGACCCTCAGGGGAAGCCTCCAATCTGGAGGGCCCTAACAGTCCCCATTGGGATCCGCTAGCCTCACTAGGAAAGGGAGAAACCGGCTGTTGAAGCAATTCGTCTGCCAACACAGCCATTAAACTGGGAGAAACGTCTCCAACATTTAGAGTTAACTTCAATAGGACCCTCCTCTACTCCGACCACCGGCGGAGCTGAGGAAGCATCTGATGCCGATTGTGGAGACACAGCATCCACACTCCTCGCGACGGGAACAGCTACTCTCTGCAACCTAACTACAGGCACCCGGAGCGGCTTACAATTGCCACTCATACGGTGACGCTTTAGGTTTCGGGCTATCATACGTAGGCCGCAGAGAGAGCAATCCGCTCGCGTATTCAACCTTACCCTCTCCGGAGGAGGCCTGCACACCCCCACTTCTGACTCCTCCTCACTCTCAGAGGAGGACCCCAAATTGCTGGGGACATATTCCTCATCAGAGGTATCCTCTGAATCCTCACTGGCAAGCGTTTTCATCTCGTTTTCCTGGGATACTTCGCCAGCCACCTCGAGTACAGAACAGTGTGGTATTACGTCTGTTGTACTCGAAACAGGCCGTGAATTTATATGTAGGGCTGTAGAAGTCGAAGCCACAGGTTCACTTGGCGAAACAGCCCGGATTTCGGGAGTCACCGGCTCAAATAGAACGGAGACACAGCTGCTTCTGGGCAGCTCCTTCTCCCATTCCAAAGCCAGTGAATCCAACAAGTCACGAATAGTTTCAAAATCTTTGAAACCATTTTTCATCTTAGTAACCATTGGATCCACCTGCCTCAGGGCTAAGGGATTTCCAATAGACCGTAAGGTCTGCCACAAGTGCCACGACGGCTTGAGAGTTGTATTCAGGGAGTCCAACCTCTCATCGACTTTACTACTTAGAATGTCATCAGGGTGACGACACGAGCAGAAATTACCAGTAAAAATTAGAGCGATAAATAGAACAGACGGGACATCCCTTCGTGCCGTCATGTTCATACCTTCACTGGAACCCCAGACATAATTTCCTGGGAAAGTTACTAACACACTTTTTCATATCCAAACGGGCAGTATAAACGGCCACGTTTGCCTCAGAAAAATAAGGATCCTGCAAGAACCAACCCTCATGGGAGAGAGGGTTGGAGCATACATTATCAGCAATGGGTAAATGGTCCAGTGCAAAACGTTCGAGAACCGGTACATCCCTTCGGGCTATAGTCTTAAAAACTCTAGGAGCCCCTTAACCAAAGAATAATAGGAGATATTAGAATGACCGGTTCCCCGAACAGAATTTATTGTATTAGGGCATTGAACCTCTAAATAATCGGCTGGGATAGCCACGGTCTTACTAGTAGAGGGCAACGAACGATAACAAACTGTCTCCCCATTTAGAAAGCGATAAACATTAGGATTAGTATCAGGAACTACCCTGTTTACTCTTGAGGAAATTATAGACAAATCCTCATAGCTGGTTACCTCGTTCTTTAGTTCGGTGACCACAATATTACAATCGTTATACCTTTTTACATAATTACAACTAACCGGTATCTGCAGACCGGAAGGACATGCCTCTGGAAAGACGCCAGATTGTGAAGCGATTTCCAATACGCAGAACCCAGGGCCATCTCCATTCAGCTCCTCCAGCTGGCGTGATAAGCGAGTGAGGTCTCGCAAATCTTCCGTAGAGGGCTTCACATGCCAAACCCCACCCACCAGAGTACGCGATAATTCGCTCCTTGAATTCTACAGTAAAATAAAAAGGAAAAGGGAAAATTTTTAAAGAAACATAACACTGATAAAGGCAATTATAAGCGTAACTGAAAATTTATGTTTCACTTACCATTATCTATGACTGCAGAGAGTACTTCCTTATTCAACCAGAAATGTAACCACCAAGGCAAACAACCAATCTAGAAGAATTACAAGGATTTAGTACATAAAACCTTTTTAGGATAACATTCCTTGACTCAATGATAAATAAAATCTTTTATAAATCAATTACCTCTATGATGTAGAAAACAGTTTTGCGCATAAAACGAACGCCAGAAAATGACCAGAAAATTACGTCGAAGAATATTACAATTAATCCTCTCACGCATAAGACCAAACAACAATAACTTAAAAATAAAGCGCATATTTAGTTAACAAGCTCTTTAGTGAAAATTATCGCATTTTGTCATTGACAATTTTCATAAAATTCCACAGAAAGAGGACTGTGCACAGGTTTATGAAAATACATGTAACTCAATAATTTACTCAACTCATAATCATGCGATAAACTTTTCGTAGGGAATGGGATTCTTAGAATTTGTCCCGGCTGTAACTTAAGATAAGACAGACTAGCAATTTCGCTAACTATACATAGGGAACGGAAACGAATTGATTAGCTTATAAAGCCGTACTCACTTGAGAGACACCCAGGACAATGGTTTCTTCTTGATTAGAAATCACCACTTTAAACCAAAGCTTAATAACATACTAGAAAAGCAGTAAGATTTCCTTCCTTAAGTTCATAGAGACTTGAATAATTGGTTGGATATCGGCCGAATGTGGTGACACCGCCAACATGTGTATGGTACATCCACTTGGTTAAGATAAGTGAATAAATTAATAATTACATATTTATTACAACCATGCTTATACGAAAAGTCAAACTTTGTTGATACGACGAGCAGCGTCTTAAAATATTGCACTTCGATGACCGAATAAGACGTGCACCGTCAATAAAGATTGCGAAGACCAGGGCAACCGCTCTGTGACTCCGACTAAGACGTGCACCGTCAATAAAGATTGCGAAGACCAGGGCAACCGCTCTGTGACTCCGACTAAGACGTGCACCGTCAATAAAGATTGCGAAGACCAGGGCAACCGCTCTGTGACTCCGACTAAGACGTGCACCGTCAATAAAGATTGCGAAGACCAGGGCAACCGCTCTGTGACTCCGACTAAGACGTGCACCGTCAATAAAGATTGCGAAGACCAGGGCAACCGCTCTGTGACTCCGACTAAGACGTGCACCGTCAATAAAGATTGCGAAGACCAGGGCAACCGCTCTGTGACTCCGACTAAGACGTGCACCGTCAATAAAGATTGCGAAGACCAGGGCAACCGCTCTGTGACTCCGACTAAGACGTGCACCGTCAATAAAGATTGCGAAGACCAGGGCAACCGCTCTGTGACTCCGACTAAGACGTGCACCGTCAATAAAGATTGCGAAGACCAGGGCAACCGCTCTGTGACTCCGACTAAGACGTGCACCGTCAATAAAGATTGCGAAGACCAGGGCAACCGCTCTGTGACTCCGACTAAGACGTGCACCGTCAATAAAGATTGCGAAGACCAGAGCAGCCGCTCTGTGAATCCCGCGATACGCCAAAATAATACAATGCTTGAAACCGATATCTATACATTAAACCAAACTAACTTATTGCTTATTGCTAATTACCCGCCTAGCGGCTTGCAGCCTAAAAGCATAACTAAGAAGCTATCGCTTCAGCGCAAATGCTCAACAAACGCTTGGGGAAGCTCTTACAAAGTAACAAAACAAACCGCTTAAACATTTAGCTTTTAATGAAAAACCTTGAGACTCCCTTTCTTTTTTCAGATTCCGGGTACCCGTTCTCCGATATCCACCAAAACATAGAGCAGTTGATAGATAGATATGGCAGCTTAGATAGTGAAATGAGAAACTACCAACATGAGTCATATTATTATTGTTATGCCTTGCCATGTTATATTCACGAACTCCGATTAATGCACTCTCCTTTATCTAACTTTCTCTTCAGGCATTCACCTCTTACAACACCTCAAAATATCCGGAGGACGCTAGCCCACAATGGACACTCATCAACTCCATAGCCACCACAATGCAATACCAGAGGAAGACAGCGTTAATACCACCACCAGAACTGTTATGGATCTAAGATGTTATAATTCGAACATACTTGTAATCTTTATTTCACCCCCATTTGTAAGAATTACCTTCTTTTTACTGTTCATAGTCAAACATGTCAATTAAGTTAGGATTTATATCCGGACACCCGGCCAGGTTTTTGTTCCTTCATCATTTATGTTTGTAGATAAGGTTTTCCCTGGACCCATAGCCAGAATTGGGGGTAGTCCGATTTTTTGTACCACGTTTACTTTTAACCATTGTTTACCTCAATACTTGTTACTCTGTTCAATTTATCATCAAGTGGCCTAAGTTAGGGCCCATGGTCATTTCTTTAATCTTAATTTTCCCCTGTAGTTGAAAATTCAGAATAAGAAGGGGTAGTGTGATGACCATGGGCTGAATAAGCAATTAGTCATTATCACATTACTTAGAAATAATTATTGTTAGAAAATAACAATTATGTGAAACACACACATGACACATCCGGATATTGCGGTACCCACATCCTATAGAATAAACAGGACGGGCGCTGGCCGGAGATGGTTAAAGCAAGACAGCCAATGAGAAAAGGGTACAAACATCTAGAAAAGGCGTCGGCTACGGGTATATAAGGGGCCCGTCATAAGAAGAACAACGACAGAGGACTGACGACAGAGAACAGAGAAGAGGGACACTGAGAGACGACAACGACAAGACACCCGATACAGGACACGAGAGAACAGGAGACTAGGCACTCGAGACACACAATAATCCAGACACGGGGCGACAAGAGAACCAGCGAACACATCAGGGATAACGGAGGACCAGCGGAGAACCAGCAGGAAGATAACGGAGAGCCACGACAGACAACGGAGAACCAAGGAGGAACAACCAGTAAAACTGACCTGATAGTCAGTCGGTCGGGAGCGGAGCCAGAGGAATCAAGTTGGGACTACGAAACGCACAACACAAACAATCACATTCTAAACTCTAAAAGCAATAAAGATTAAAACTCCACAAAATAACATCCAAAATTCATTCTCATTAAAAACACATAGACACCGAACAGAAGAGGCAGAATCTACCTTCGGTCAAAAAGAATATATTTTAAAGGCCAATTAAGACCGACCCTCACAGTACTTACAGTCTAGTTGATAATACAGTATGTCAAGGAAGTGGGTATCCATATGAAATCAGTTTCCACAGCATAGCAGTTTGTACTTCATTATTCTATGGTTATAATTCTAAGTCTCAAGTTGGGAGTAAGTTTGATATTATTATTAATTTATTACAAGTTGTTTATCCCTATTATGGATTTACGGATACTGCCCGATACTGACTGTTACTGACTGCCTGTTAGTTGGATATTGACTTGGCTTACTATGGCTGGGTACTATGGATACGGATTTCCTATGGATACTTACTTTATTGACATACTGTAGTGTAATTCTAATGTTTAGGCAAGTTTTAGGGTTGTTGCAAGGAAATTAACTGTAAACGCACGGGGAGATTTTTTAGAAGAAAATTTTAAAATTACGAGCTTTAATTAATACTCTGCATCTAAATTATACCTTGTTCGAGTTATTCTGGCCTTCTTTCTGTATATTTCTCCAGGTTTTTAACCTTTAATTTAATTTTATTGTTTTTCTTGATAAATCTGGTTATAACTATCATATAACTACGAACTAGAAAAATTTTAACCAGATTATGTATATTTCGAAATTATTTATATAGGTACCTGTCATAGTTGTAGAAATTGACAATAAAAACAAGTTACAAGTGAAACATTATTCCCAGTCTTCGCAAATTTTTGTAACTATTGGAATGGTAATGTAATGTGCAATGTTCGAGTAAACTTCTAATCAACATGTCTCAATTTTCTAAATATTGTTCATCCCTGCCTAGTTTATAATGTAAGTTTTACATCTATGAAAAAATGATAAATATTATGTTATTTGAGCTACATCTCGAAAAGTTTGATTTTTTCGCAAAATATATTATATATGTGACAAGATAATTTTATTTTTTATTGGGGGCTGCCGCCCTCAAACCCCCGCTTTAGGGGAGATCAATAGTTCGTTTTTTTGTGGTAAGTAAAATCCACCACAAGCCGGGAAAGTGCAAGTGTTTGTATTAGTAGTATTGAGCGTGTCTATATTACAATTTTTCATTTTCTATGCCTAGAGTCGCACTCAATGAAACTATCCATCCCTTAAATTTTACTTATTATAAATTTTTTACAACCCATGTCAGTGCCCTCAAGCCTAATATATTTTTCATCTCTGGAATTGTTCTTGGTACTCCGTATTTGCATTGGTATGTGAATGTGACTGGGACTATTGAGTATCAGAATTAGGCTGACCATAATTTGACGTAGGGAAAACGGGACACCATACAGTATTGTATTTAGAAGTCGATTTTGACGGGGGTAATGCCATTTAACCATGTATTTTAGGAATATTTTCCCGAAGCGCGTTAATTTTAAGATACTTTTGCCTAACATTTTAAAAAATGGAATTTAATCGCGCGAAGCGCGATAATTTTAAGCTATTTTTACCCTAAAATAACCATAAAAGAAAATTATAATCGCGCGAAGCGCGTTAATTTTAACCTCTTATTGCTGAAAATTGACAAAAAATCTTATAATCCTGTTTAATTTTAAGTTTTGTTTGCAAAAAATGGTCTACAATTTCCTCATAATCGTACGATGAGCGTTTATTTTCCCTAAAACGGCTTAATGTTTCCAAACAATTGTGCGAACCATGAAAATGTTAGGTCCTTTTGTTGAGAAAAGCCAATATATTTTAGATTGCCATTAAAGTTTACCATTAATCGCGCGAAGCGCGAAAAATTTTGTTATTTTCAGTCAAAATTTTCCTTTTTCGTTCGTAGTAGTCATTAAATCAGAGTTTACTCAATTTTTTCTAAAAAACGGGACTCGTTTCTGAAAACGGGACACTTTCGGGACGCCGGGACAGGTCACCAAAAACGGGACGATCCCGTTAAAAACGGGACGGATGGTCAGCCTAATCAGAATACCACGTAACAGGAATAATGCATCTATAAATCCAACATTATTATTATTATTGAGATTTTGTCTAGCGATGCTAATTCAGTTCACTCATTAGTTCGTATCTTCCATGGTTTCGAGTGGGAAATGAAAGAAGTTGGACATTTCCCATTTCCCAGTGGGAAAAGTGGGAAACAATAAGGCCAAGTGGGTGGGAAAATGGGAAATAGAAAAATCAAGTGGGAAATAGACCCTAATTCTGCAAGATGGCGACACCTATTTCCCACTATTTCCCACTATTTCCCATTTCCCAAATTGGTGGGAATTCCCAGTGTCCAAGCAAAATTTGCTGGGAAATGGGAATATCCGAAACTATGGTATCTTCGGAGATTGAATTTGGAAATGGAAATTGTATTGCTAATTACTAGTCCATCGACTCCATTTCATCCAATACCATATTGCAATGTGACTGCCATAGGTACTAATCACATTGCCCAATTGACTATGATCAGGGAACAAAAAATGACCTTTTTTGCCTTTTATCTTTTTTGCCTTTTTGGTAAAAAAGGTAGAAGTAAGATTTTTTAAAAGCAGTCCATTTTTGCCTTTTTACCTTTTTTGATGTAGCAGATTGTCCCGTATTAACAACATATAGCGCTAAAATTATCAACTAACTAAATGTCCAAAGTGCAATAATATGCTTAAATAGTGTTAAGAAATTGCCACAATGTACAAAGTAACTGTGCAATTAGTATTATCTGCTTTTTATATGGAAAAGTTTTTGCTTTGAAATAAAGTGTCATCTTATTTCAATATTTACATTTATATTTGCAGTTATTAGTACTTACAGTCTAGTTGATAATACAGTATGTCAAGGAAGTGGGTATCCATATGAAATCAGTTTCCACAGCATACCAGTTTGCACTTCATTATTCTATGGTTATAATTTGTTACAACTGTCATAGTAACTTCTATTTATAGTTGTTTGGAACATTCCAAACATTCCATGGAATGTTCCACGATCGCTGATTGGCTAATCCCCTCCCAAGTTTTGGTATAAAAGGAGATCACTTTCAGCCAGAGAGCGATTTAGCTATCTGACTGCAAGTGATCAAGAATTCCTTCTAAGGGAATTGATCTGCCAGCACTACTACGAAATGCCGTGCCTATTTATTATAGCATAATATTGCATAAGCATAAATAGGATTAGCATTAGTGTACGAAAGTCAACCAAGGAATCCGGGATAACCGTAGCGTTATAATTGGGGGCCGGTCCGACTTGGTCTGTACTCTGTACTGTTTCTACATTATATTTTACTTGTGAATCGAGTATTGTAGACTCAATTAGCCCATGTCCTCGGATCCAAGGTGAACGGTCTCAGTAATACTCTTCCAGTAAGTAAAGTAATGTCTGAATCAGTACCTAAGGGTAAGAGTGCTAAAGTAGCACATAGACCTATCACACGGTGGTTGCAAAATATTATGAATAATCAAGCAAATGAGCCAAGTGCCTCAGAGCAGGAGGTGGGGCAAAGAGAAATGGAGGAAGCCCTCCAAGATCTCTTAAGTGTCCCTGATGACACTAATGCTGCTGCTACTACTACTACTGCTATTGCAAATAATAATAACGAGGAAATGAATGTGGAGGTACCTCTGAGAAACCATCAGTGCCACAAAATAATATCCCTGCTGAGTCTTCTGAAGCTAAAACTGCAACATCAACTACCGTTGACTTGGAAACATTAAATAGTTTGCTTGCTCAACTATTGACTCAGAAAGACAGTAGTAGTGCAAATACCAAAAATGCTAGTATCGTGGAAGTGAATGAAGGAAGTCAAACCAAGACATGTGACTTCAAAAATGCTAAATTGTTGGTGCAAATCCCAGAATTTCTTGGTTTCCAAGACAAGAAAACTCCAAATCGCTAGACAAAATCTCAATAATAATAATAATGATAGATTTATAGATGCATTATTCCTGTTACGTGGTATTCTGATTCTCAATAGTCCCAGTCACATTCACATACTATACCAATGCAAATACGGAGTACCAAGAACAATTCCAGAGATGAAAAGTATATTAGGCTTGAGGGCACTGACATGGGTTGTAAAAAATTTATAATAAGTAAAATTTCAGGGATGGAAAATATTTTCATTGAGTGCGACTCCAAGCATAGAAAATGACAAATTGTAATAGGCACGCTCAATACTACTAATACAAACACTTACACTTTCCCGGCTTGTGGTGGATTTTATTTACCGCAAAAATATGAACTATTGATCTCCCCTAAAGCGGGGGTTTGAGGGCGGCAGCCCCCAATAAAAAATAAAATTATCTTGTCACATACATAATATATTTTGCGAAATAATCAAACTTTTCGAGATGTAGCTCAAATAACATAATATTTATCATTTTTTCATAGATGTAAAACTTACATTATAAACTAGGCAGGGATGAACAATATTTAGAAAATTGAGACATGTTGATTAGAAGTTTACTCGAACATTGCACATTACATTACCATTCCAATAGTTACAAAAATTTGCGAAGACTGGGAATAATGTTTTACTTGTAACTTGTTTTTATTGTCAATTTCTATAACTATGACAGGTACCTATATAAATAATTTCGAAATATACATAATCTGGTTAAAATTTTTCTAGTTCGTAGTTACATGATAGTTATAACCAGATTTATCAAGAAAAACAATAAAATTAAATTAAAGGTTAAAAACCTGGAGAAATATACGGGAAGAAGGCCAGAAAAACTCGAAAACAAGGTATAATTTAGATGCAGAGTATTAATTAAAGTTCGTAATTTTAAAATTTTCTTCAAAAAAATCTCCCCGTGCGTTTACAGTTAATTTCCTTGCAACAACCCTAAAACTTGCCTAAACATTAGAATTACACTACAGTATGTCAATAAAGTAAGTATCCATAGGAAATCCGTATCCATAGTACCCAGCCATAGCTTACTAGTCAATATCCAACTAACAGGCAGTCAGTAACAGTCAGTATCGGGCAGTATCCGTAAATCCATAATAGGGATAAACAACTTGTAATAAATTAATAATAATATCAAACTTATTCCCCACTTGAAGGCAAAAAACTTTTCCATATAAAAAGCAGATAATACTAATTGCACAGTTACTTTGTACATTGTGGCAATTTCTTAACACTATTTAAGCATTTTTATTGCACTTTGGACATTTAGTTAGTTGATAATTTTAGCGCTATATACATTTTATTACTGTCTCAACCTGAGACTTCCTTTAGACACAGCAAAATAATTCAACAACGAGAAAAGTAAAGTAAAAATAGTATTATGAAGAATGAAATAGTATGACATTATATTTGAGATTTAAATAAATGCTTAATACGGGATAATTTATAATCTTAATTTTTGCTTAATTACTATGGATACGACAATTTAACCTGGATTTTGATTTTCAGAAAATAACTTAGAGTCGTTTCAATTACTGACACTGAGTGAATACAACGTTGTATTGACGATTGCAAAGGTGTTCCCAAAGAACATTAAATAGCAGCTTTGACTGGTGTTCACATTGTCTAAAATATTTTCCATCCCCGTTTTAGGAGTGGAGTTACTATTGTATTTGTCCTTCAAATTGCTTTGTTTTTCGAAGAGTCAGTTACAAGTGAATTAGCTGTAATGTAAACGCACGAGGAGATTTTTTGAAGAAAATTGTAAATTTACGACTTTGATTTATATCTTGGTATCTAAATAATGCCTTGTTTTCGAGTTTTTCTGGCATTCTCACCGTATATTTTTCCAGGTTTTTACCTGTTATATTTTTCTATGCTTGGAGTCGCACTCAATGAAAATATTTTCCATCCCTGAAATTTTACTTATTATAAATTTTTTACAACCCATGTCAGTGCCCTCAAGCCTAATATATTTTTCATCTCTGGAATTGTTCTTGGTACTCCGTATTTGCATTGGTATGTGAATGTGACTGGGACTATTGAGTATCAGAATACCACGTAACAGGATTAATGCATCTATAAATCCAACATCATTATTATTATTGAGATTTTGTCTAGCGATGCTAATTCAGTTCACTCATTAGTTCGTATCTTCGGAGATTGAATTTGGAAATGGAAATTGTATTGCTAATTACTAGTCCATCGACTCCATTTCATCCAATACCATATTGCAAATGTGACTGCCATAGGTTCTAATCACATTGCCCAATTGACTATGATCAGGGAACAAAAAAGGACCTTTTTTGCCTTTTTTGTAAAAAAGGTAGGAGTAAGATTTTAAAAAAGCAGTCCATTTTTGGCTTTTTACCTTTTTTGATGTAGCAGAGTGCCCCATTTACTTCACTTTACATGTAAATAAGGTTAAAAAGGTAAAAAAGGTAAAAAGGACTGCTTTTTATAACTGTATCAACCTGAGATTGCCTTTAGACACAGCAAAATAATTCAATAACGAAAACAGAAAAGTAAAGTAAAAATAGTATTATGAAGAATGAAATAGTATGACATTATATTTGAGATTTAAATAAATGGTTAAAACGGGATAATTTATAGTCTTAATTTTTGCTTAATTACTATGGATATGACAATTTAACCTGGATTTTGATTTTCAGATAATAACTTGGAGTCGTTACAATTAGTGAGCGAATACTATTTTGCATGTACTATTGCAAAGGTGTTCCCACACTAAATGGAAGCATTGACTGGCGTTCCCGTTTCCGAAAATATTTTCCATCCTTGCTTCAAGCGTTAATTGAACCACTATTGTATTTTTGTTCTCTAAAATGTTTTTTGAAGACATTTACAGGTGAATTAGCAGTAACTGCACGAGAGATTTTTTAGAAGAAAGTTTTAAAATTACGAGCTTTAATTAATACTCTGCATCTAAATTATATCTTGTTTTCGAGTTTTTCTGGCCTTCTTCCCTTATATTTCTCCAGGTTTTTAACGTGTAATTTTATATGCAGTAGAAACCCAATGCTTGCATTCTTATACGCAGTTAATCCATATGTTGACACTTCCGGAAGTAGTAAATCCATGTTGACACTTCCAGAAGTAGTAAATCCATGTTGACACTTCCAGAAGTAGTAAATCCATGTTGACACTTCCAGAAGTAGTAAATCCATGTTGACATTACCACAAGTGGTAAAAATAAATGTTTTTACTTCTAAAAGCAGTAGAAACCCTATGGAATGTTAATTGGGAAGTGGCGGTGAGATATAGACTACATGTTGGTAAAACTATTTTGTTGTTTTTGAAATGCCGGGCCTTTCTTCAAATTTTGATTGCTTAGAAAATAAAAAACTACTATCAAAAATGATAAACGAGACTGCTCCAATGTTTAAATTTTTTGAAAAAAAAGTGCACGATCTTATGTTGTAAATGTGTATAATATCTAAAGTCATTTCTCATATCCATCTCGCAGAATCCTGAAAAATGTTTTCAATCTCTTAATACCGATCTTTACTCAAAAATAGAACGCTTCGGAACAGATCTATACTATATTATAATTACCGGAAGTTTGTATTTATGTCTGTGTGAGTGTCCACTCCCAGTTCCCAAATGTTTACAATAGAAGCGGTACAATGCCTTTGTCAACACTTTCAAAAGCAATGAAACCCTATGTTGACACTTTTTAGGAACACTAAAACCCTATGTTGACACTTCTAGAAGCATTAAAACTTATATGTGCACTACTGAAAGCAGTAAAAACCTATTTTGGCACTTCTAGAAGCAGTGAAACTGTGTTTTTAACACATCTAATAGCAATAAATACCTATGTCGTCACTTTTAGAAGCTTAGAAAGCCTATATTTTAAATTTTTATACCGCGAGAACATGCGAAGCAGACAGCGCATTGCCCGAATGGCAATGTGCGGTTTTACCACTAGTATAGTATGCAGTTAAATCCTGCTTCAATTTCCATTGACACCGATTGCTAGTAAACTAGCAGCTTCTGTAAAACATGGCATATATGACAGCGTAGAGAATTCTTCTGCGGGCTGTGCATTAATTTGAAACCAACTATCCGGTTTCAACTTTAGCCGTAGGAACCGGAAGAATGAACTTTAAAATTGTTTGGTATCTCCTTGGCGACTTAGTACAAATGCATCATAGTCAGGGAACTAAAAAGGTACTCCTTTTTTACAATAAAAGTAAATAGTACGACTTTTTCTAAAAAAGCAGTCCTTTTTCCCTTTTTAACCTAATTTACATGTAAAGTGAAGTAAATGGGGCACTCTGCTACATCAAAAAAGGTAAAAAGGCAAAAAAGGACTGCTTTTTTAAAATCTTACTCCTACCTTTTTACAAAAAAGGCAAAAAGGTAAAAAGGCAAAAAGGTCCTTTTTTGTTCCCTGATCATAGTCAATTGGGCAATGTGATTAGAACCTATGGCAGTCACATTGCAATATTGTGAACCCTATGATGATTTGTATGTGTATTTTTAGCTAAGGTTCGGGGAATGTACGACTCGCGAAAGCTACTCAATGAGAGGTTGTACTAATAACTGATGCTGTAAGCAACTTAGTATTTATTGGTCAAGAAGTAAGACAGGACAAAAATCAGACTCAACTCATTACAATGGCAAACATCCGTTTTTATACCCTTATTTAGGTAGCTAACTCTACAGTTAATTGGGAGTGAGAGAGTAGAATATATGGGGTAGAACCACCCACCCCACGTTTGGAAGTCAGCTCCGGCCGTACTGACCCAGTTTCCGGCTGCGCACGAAAGAGACACAGCAAATTCGCAATGTCCCATTCACGCAGGAAATCCCCACCAAAAAGGGATTTCCAACACTTGTGAGCGGCGGGGACCCCCGTACCCAGAGACAGCACCCATTCGGTTCGGCCGAATGCGTGTCATCCCGCAACGCGGAGCACCCACAGCCACACTAGTATACTCGTGGAGATTCTACTCCATGTACATACATAGTTATACTTATAAGCCTATTATATTAGTACATGTTATACTTTTACTTGTGACTCCGGTCACAATTCGTCCCTTCCTTGCCTTTTAAGTTAATTAGATAGATTAGAAAGACTTACTTCCGTATTTAGTTTTTTAAGGGTGTCTGAACATTTTCATTCCTAATGCAATGTGTAGTGACTCTAAATTTAATTTAATTCTAAGACAACGTCTAGTGATTCTAAGTTTAAAATGGAATTATTTTGCATGTAATTACTATACTATGCCATACTCTTTAATTTACTAATTATAGTTAATTATGCTTTCACATCCCAATTAACTTATACTTAATTACTAGGCATAATTAATTTACCGTTTTTTACTAATCATAATTAATTATACTTACATTCATTGGTTATTTTTAATTTTAGTTTTCAATTTACGTATTAAATACAATTAATTATACTGACATTTTCTAATACTTAATTTATAGTTTTAGTCTTTTTACTAATATAAATATATTATTATACACATCATAATTAATGATTTTAATGATACCTAATGATAATTGTACTGATGTAGTTACTTATTAATTATAATTAATTATACTTTTACATCATGTTTTATTATACTTAATTATTGCTATTAATTTTAGATCTGTATTTTCTAATCGTAATTAATTATACCTGTGTATTAGCAGTGATCAGGTATACTCACATGTTATTTGGAATTAATTATATTCGGTTTTTAACAATGGTCTTTATAATTTAATAATAGAAGTTAATTCCTATTTTAATTGGATTTAACCATTGCTTAATTATAATTCTGATCTTAATTTCCCCTTAATCATAATTAATTTAATCTACATTATGGTTACCGTTTCGGTAGAAATGGACTCATGGTATTTAATTTTTCTATTTTTATTGAAACGTGGAGTCACCCTTAACCGACAGCGGCACGTGCCACTTGTCTCGGTTTTCTCTTTCACTGCGTATGCTCTACGCATTTTAATTTGCTCGTGTTATTTTAATCTTTGGGCTTACATCAGATAGGTTGCTTTCTCGTATTTGTAGCTTGCATTATGGTAACGACATAATACTCTTAGTATAATTAACTATGAGGCGTCCGTAGTTTGATGAGAATGAATTTCCTCAAAAATATTCTTATTCCTAAACTGACTGTTGTTGAGGAAACATCTAGACTAAGATTCTTTACTTAAAAGAAAACTCACTGCATCCGGTTTTAAAAAGACATGGCCTGTTAAAATTAGACAAATAATTCTAATTGAAAAGAAAATTTACTACTTCCGGTTTTGAGGAGGCATTTCCTGTCAAAATTAGACTAACAATTTAATACTAAAAGAAGATTCACTACTTTCGGTTTTGTTCGGACGTCTATCATTGAATCAATGGCTTCGGGGTTCAGGTTTTTATATTCCGTATTTTAATTCTACACTTAGTTAATTTAAGTAATAGCCTTATTATACTTATGTTTTTATTATTTTCGGGGACAAAAGGGGACCTTAGGTCAAGGCTTCTTTACGAGCCACCTGCCCCATGGCGTTTTTTTTGCCAGTGAATTAGATTCACTTTGTCATTTTCAAGTCATTTTCTTGTTCTGGTCCGAGGGCCTTTCATACTTAATTTATTATTTTATTTATTTATTATTTTATTCATACTTAATAGTAATTTCCTCATTTTCACATGCGAAGTAAAACCTAGTCATGTCAATGGAAGCACACACACTGCCTTTCAAGATTAACATTATTCTGGAGAGACGGTATTGGCAGTTTCGATTTTGCCAAAATTAAATGTGTTAAATAGACGTTGTGATTACGGTGGCTGTCCCTTTATTATTTCGAAATTCGAATAAAAATATGCTCTTAATAGTAGCCGAAACCCATAGTCCTACTAACCGACAAACTAACTGAGGATGCAAACACAAGACAGCAGTGCAATATACTCAAAATAACAAAATGTTTACGTTTACACCCAAGTTCCGTAATTTTTGGCCCAAGTTCCGTAAGGTTATGTAGCACAGGGAGCCAACAGCAACAGTAATCAGCAGAATCTTCATAAATGTAGCTCCTACCACTTTTGGTGAAGTCAGAGGATGTGTTTTGTTTTGCTCTCCTTCTGCCACCAGTTTGAATAAGATAAAAACCGAGGCGATCAGTGGCTGCATCCATGACCACGGGCTTCTCCCAGCCCGTGGACTGAATGCACCCAGCTAAACTTCAATCAAAAAGGTTGCAGAAAAAGGCTGACTTGGCCAATGACAACACTTGGTGCACATTTGCACTCATGTAGAGTTATTTTGAATATTGTCGTATTGCACTGCTAGATCTCTTGCGACAGTAATCCGTAACTATGGGATCGAATTACTGTACTGTGATATAAGTAATTTTATTACACAGTGGAAATTCGCAGGGCAAATTGACTACACCAGCGTTGGCATAGAGAAAAGCTCAATGCTCTGTCTCATGTTAGTCCATCGCTTCAATCTGTCGGATATTCATGACCTGCAAATCCGGTCAAGTCAAGGTGAGGTAAATTTCTATAGCAATACATTTATCGTAAATACACAGGTGTGGAAAGGACTCTATATTACCATTGAAATGATAAGGACAAACTCTGGGACGAATCGTCCCAGCTCATGGTACCAATCCAAATTCAGTTAGGAACTCATTTTCCTGAATGATCATAGAGATTACCATACAAATTGATAGTCATTTAGTTGCCAAATTAATTTTAAGTACTTAATACATATGTATCGAGATTAACGTAGAATTTTCAACAAATTAAACTCACAATGCAATTTTGCAATGCAATACGCAGCAATTTTCAATCATGGAAATCTGTAATCAAGATTTCCTGTATTCTATTCTTATCCCTTCGTAATAAAGAATCAAGAGTCGGAGTCAAATTTTTAGAAAATCACCTTAGTTACTAACTAATTACGAGGTATTTTTTGTTTAAAAATCCCACCTCCCTTCTTTTCAGAATAAATTGGCACAAAAGCATACTATATAAAATGGTAGTACTTGGTAGTAATACTTCCGTGTACCAACTTATGCCAAATGAAATTTGAGGGGAAAAAAGAGCACGGTGGAGCAAAAGGTACTTAGACTCCTGACTAGGAAATCTGCAATCCCTTTGGCAAAATGCATCCACCAGTGAAAAGAGACTTTAACCTCGTTTTTTGACAATTTCAAGTCCTTGAATGCTAAAGTATGAATGCATAGAGGTGGAAATTCTGATAGCTTAACTGTAATTTGTTTTCAAAAATAATTAAATAAATAATGAAATTCTCGTTCCCTACTTGTCCTCGTCCATACTCCACTCCACGCACTCACTGGACAACTCTTGCCTCACTGGGCAGCGGGGCATGTGCTAAATTATTATAATCCACTATACAGCTTGACTGAGTGGAAATGAGGAATTTCATTCTGAAATCGGCACTATTAATTTACTTAATCTACATTTCAACCGGCCGGCCATTTTAGTCACTGGTTATCAAAGATTTTTAACCGGAGTCCATACTCCGGCCTCAGCTCCGGGGCAATGGGAAGTTTCTTAATGTTCATGATCCTCAGTCTCACTCTCAGTTCCTCCAAACTCATTGACCTGACCCCATGTGAACCTCAGAGATTATAAGCACTGCGAATTTCTTGAGGAAGTTCAATCTGAAATAGGCCCCTAAATAAGTAGTCAACGACTCCATTAGCTGAAAAGCCTAGGATATATTTGACTGAGGAAGTTCCACGAAAAAATTATTTTTTTAGCCGGGAGTCGGGAGCCACCACAACCTCGGAATAATAAAATCATGTAAAGATAAAATGCAATTTACAGACGTCTAAATTATCGAGGTTCGCTTTAAAAACTCTGCAACAAAGCACAAAATCCAACCATTAACCATGCATTCTTCCTGTACACTTGGAAAATAAAATACTGTAGCAGCAGGGCTACCTTTTAAAGTGCAACACTTGACAACACACACTGCCTAATGTGCCTAACCATCGCCAATTCCAGCACTGGAGCAATAGACGCCTGTTAATATGTGAAATAGGCATGCAAGGAATCTAAGATGGGGATGGGACTGCTGGGACAAAAATTCATATTTTTGTCCCAGAGTTTGTCCACCGATATAAAGGTCCCTTCACCACCTGTCTATAAGCAAAACAAGCGTCACTGTAGAAATTTAGCCCGCCTTGGGTCAAGTATAGGGCAGTTTACATTTCAAACTTTTTCATGCAACTCTCTTTGCTATTTTTGATTCAACTTCCTGAGTTCTCAAATCGTATATACAATCACCTTAACGCAGCCTACAATGAAAGCTTGATTTGAAAGCATAGGAAAGTAATTGTGTGATACTTCACACTAAAAATGTCATATGATTGGATAGAACGTAAAAGGGGGAAAATAAAAGCTTACTACTTGGTTCAATCAATCCATAGTTACGAATATGCCAATTTTGATAATAATGAAAAATCAAGTAAAAGTAAAATGATAATGTACAAGTAAAATAATTCCATTAAATCTTATCGAATTCTAATCCAAGCCAAGTGTCGTGAATCGTGAATAGATTTGTTCAATGTCCAAATAATAATAAACATTGACCGTTTTTTAGATAACGATCCACAATAAACACTAAAGTAGGAGTGCATCATGCATGTGATGGATATCTGATTCTGAATCCAACACAAGTCTGTACGTATATGTTGTATATACGATGGTCTTGTTTTGATAATAATTTATATTTACTTTCACGGTTTACATACAACACATACGTGCTCACAAAATATGCGAGTAGAAAAATAAGTCAGCTCACGGTCAGTGTATATCAGAATCAAATCAAGTAGCTAAATAGCCAGCCTTACTACAAAAGTACATGCATACCTACAATATAGTACATACGTGCCATTTATGTACATGGAGTATCTTGCAATTAGTAGATTGAGTCTGATCATATTTAGATCCTGTCTGATTCAGTTTTGGCTCATTTGAGGGTAGATCCGGCATATGATGCAAATTTAAACTGGGGACCACCAATTCTAAGGATTGTCAGCAGGACAAGGACCATTTAGTAGTAGTTGACATGAGTAATGCCTAATGACTTTCTCCTGTCTCTCTCACTCACTCAGGCACTTCTGTTTGATTTGAAATAGTAATAATATGATAATACCCACAATATTCAACGCAGTCACTCGACTCGTTCAATCGGTTAACCTATTAATAATAGTCTAATTCCGTGGCTGACCATCATAATACGATATTTGTGTATTGTATATGGAGTTTCCTATACTATATTAAATGTATCTGATAGGTAGCATAAATTGAATACTCCTTTTTTGTTAGCTCGCCTGAATTATGCAGCTTAAAGAACCGCACAGTCTGTTCGTCCGTCCGGACCTACAATAACTTTCGAACGAATTGACTGCAGTTGACCAAATTTAGCATAAACAATGCTTATGGCCTGGTGACTAATCCTATTGATTTTGGATCAAATCGGTCTATAAGTTGCTGAGAAACCGCGCCCTTACTCTGTCTTTATTTGACAGTCAAAGCTGAAAATGGGCCATAAAAACTTCAAATGTGTTTCCTATCAATTGTTAGCCTGATAGTATGAAATATTTAACTCCGCTTCTACCAAATTTAGGGTTTTACAATAACGTAAATAAGACCAGAAAATAAACATTATAGAACGAAAATAAATCTATTTCGCATTTATACTCAAATTGATACCCAAATTTACATTTTTGAATTCCTTTTCATCTAGATAGCCAATATTGACCATATTGATTTACTGTTGATTTTGATACATAATATTATTAAATTTCGGATTTTCTATATTGCCCATTATAGTGAACACTAATCTTTTTTGATTTTTCTGCGGATTTTGACAGTCAACATTAATCTACTTTAGCATCCTGTCAATTTTAATACTCCTAATTAACAAACCCGGAAAGGCCGGCACGTAAAATTCTAAAGTAGGCAGGCATTTAGGCACTAAAAATCGGCAAATAGGTACTAAAAAAATAAGCACGCAAAATGACTAATATAAAAAACCTTTCTAAAACAGTTATTCCAATGCACGCAATCATATTAAGGTAATGTAAATAACCAAAGCCACATTGGGGTATAAGACGGTAAAATTATTAAAATTTTAAGATTGAAATCTTGTCTGTTTTTGGAGATTTAATAGTTTTTGGATGATGGTTGCAATAGTATAACCGCAAAGAAAAGTAAAGAACGCTGATCATTGATATTCCCAATTTGGGGTAACCAATTTCAAAATGTAAGAATGATCACAATATTTTACAGGGGACCCCGTGGCCAAATTTCTTTTTTCACACAACAAATAAGTAGTCGAGTTTGTCAAATTCCTAACTAAATTTGAAAAGTGCAAGGACTTTTAGGGACCATAGCCATAGCCACGATACATCGTCTGAAAATACGTGGTATATGCTTTAAAAAGTATTTCCCAAAGTACATCACTTCGACGAGTAAACCTAACTCACTAACTCCACTCAAAATTCAGTTATCCTTATTTCGACATAAGTCTAATCCATAAATTGCCATTAAAAATATTTATTTGCGTTAAGCTTTAATGGAAAATACACTTTTCAAAACATTATTCGCAATAAATCACCTAGAAATGTACCTTACGGCACTTTCCGGTAGCAGAAAGGCAATGTTTTAATTTCCTGGTAAAGTAATGATGAAATTTCCCACTCTCT
>JAECZT010000078.1:0-29461 GCA_020055645.1 Tomocerus qinae | reverse complement strand
TCTAAATGGACTCTGTTTCGCCATTGGGGGTGCCATGAGCCTTGGAAGTGCGTTATTTCTCGGAGTTCTATTAAATTTGGACGACATAGTCAGTGTTTACCAAGAGGGAATGAAAACCATTATGAAATTTGAAGGTAAAAATTACATGTTAAATTAATATTATTGTTACCTTACTTTGGCCAGTGAATTTAATATTGTTTTAAAACATAATTATTATGATTATTGTCAAAAATTGCCGAAAACAAATGTTTTTATACTTTACAGAGGAACACATGGATCACAAAATGGAAATGAAAAGTAGGGATGTTTATATTGTTCAGTTGGTAACTATTAATGCAGCGTTATATTCCGTTTTTATAACATTATTCTTTCTGAGCATGTATGACTGGCCAATATTCCCGTACGCTTTCCTCCCAGAGCAATACCAAAGTTGGATATTCGTAGTTTTTTATGGATTAGTAATATGGTTAACACAAGGAGCTGCATGCTTCTTAGCTGCATTTGTTCTATCGATGTTTATCCTCATTCGTCCAATTGTTGACTACATCGTAAATCAACTAAAGTAAGTTACTATAACTATTAATTTCACCTATTAAATTTTTAATAATAGTTTGGAAGTAATTTTATAAATTTATATTTTACAGGTTCGGAAGAAATAATTATGAAAGTTTCGATTCGGTCAGAAGTCCAGAAGTTTTTGTAGAACTACACATCTCGTTTCGGATTTTGTTTAAAATCATTCAAAGGATACTATGCAATATTCTTCAGCCAATATACTTCATTATCAATCGATCAGTTCTAATCGTTATATTCATTATAACCCGCCACTTTAGTGAAATGTCACCTATTTTAATATTTGTATTCACTGTGTTTGCAATTGTTGCAGTATTGTTCTGGATTTTTCTTTTAAAATTGTTACATAAGATTTCGAATAACTTAAATGGAATAACAAAAAGCATATCATTGTTCAGATCCAGGAATAACATAGATAATGTTTGCATGAAGAAATACCAAAAGTCATGTACATCTTTTAAATTTCTAATAGGGGATTGCCTCAAAATCAACAAAAAGAGTGCCCCTAAATTTATAATAAGCCTTAGTAGAGGTACAGTGAAACTTCTTATGAGCTCGTAATCGTAATTGTATGGTTAATAAGTATAACCCTGTAGTTTTTAAGAAATTGTTCTTGTATGCTAACCATAAATACCATTTACTAATAGTTAGTTGTCTAGACAAACGAACAAAGATATATAATTACGCTTGAAAATTACTCTACAAAAAATACTTTATCTGACTAACATAATAAAACGTCTGGCTTCTGCTATTTATTTAAAATACTGCTTTGCAATTTAATTTTTCTAACCACCTTATTACTTGTCTATATTGGCGCCACCTCGTTATGATACTTTTTATCGATAATTACCAAATTAATCGTTCACCAGATTATAGTTTTTATTGATGTAATGACCTGATGTTTTTTTTAAATGCAGGGCTTGGTAATTTTCTACTACCAAATTCAAATACAATTTCTAATCTTGTATGTTCCATTTTTTCATTATTGTTGATTGTTTGCGCCCCCTTAATAACATTTCTAGATACTTGCCTGTATTTAAGAGATATTTCATACAAGCCGCTGCTGTCACCGTTAACGTTATTCTATCGTTCAATTCTCAGTAGCAAAATGAAAGTATTGTTATAATATGTATTTAATTAATTATGCTCATTGCTTTAATGGAGAAAGATAATAATAATGTTGACTGAAAATTGAATGCTGGGCATTTCAAACTTCGTCTCCTATATGTTTTTAATAACTGAAGACTTAATTGTAAATTTTTAATCGTTTATTAATTTTATATAGTGCTCATTTTCAACAAAGGTAGTTATTTTAATAATGAAGTGCTTTGAAAATATAAGTTTGCGTATTAAATATGTTGACTTCAGAATATCCTAATCACAAATACAAGGCCTCAACCGAACAAAAGCTTTCGACATTCTTTTGCTTATACGGCACTCATTACAGGAATTACATTAATAATTAATATTTTTCATGGGTTTTCATTCCCTGATTTTTTTGCAAACTCCCATTAAATGATTAATTAATCTCCGTCTGTTTTGATAACCTTTTCCAAATAAAATTTCTAGAAATATTGCGATAAGGCAAATTACTATACTAATACCGAATATTATAAAAACAACAATAATATTGCTTGTAGTATTAACAACAATGGGCTGACCAACTCTATCGTATGCAAATAGTCTTAGCTTACACAAAGGACAATAATGATGAGAAAATACAAGGGTGTTCAATCCCACTAGCAATCCAGAGTGATGAGTGACACTCAGTCGCCAGGCAAAAAATTCTGGCATATGGAAACGATTTAGAACTAGAAAGCTCTGAGATTTAAATAAATCTGATTGGACTTCATAAAGTGGTCTTTTAAGTTCGCGTTTCGACTTCAATATAAAATCCCATGATTTTTTACCGGTAAAAGGTGTCTGTTTCGTATTCTATGTAAACTGTGTTTTTACAATTAGCTACACTCATTTGAATAGTTTCTTCTTCAGGGGTAAATCAACTTTGGAAAATAAAGTTTTATGTAGGTCGTCATTTATAAAGTATGGTAAAAATTGTTCATAATTGTCGATCATCATTTCCTTTACGAAATGACGTCTATTTTCTTTTGATACGCCAAAATAGGGAAAATTAACGGCAAAGTTTATATGGAATACAATATCATCCTTTTCCTTAATGTCTTCATAACTTGTCATTTTCGTAAATGGTTTCGGTGCTAAGAGTTCCGTTGTGACGATTCCTTTGTAGCCATTGATTAATACAATCAGAGCTAGTAAATAACCAGCAAATAAAATTCGGAATCGAATTTGAGATTCAATTTTCTGTGAAAATGCCACTCCTTGTTCAAGTGGAGCAATAAGTACATTAAAAGCAAAATTTCCTACGAGGTTAGAACTCGTTTTACCAGTTTTAAAAACTTCGGGGTCACATAAATATGAAAGTGATAGCACGTAAAGCGGAAAGAAAATAGTTAACCCTATCCACAAATCCAATTGGAAGGGATTATACAATGAATGGAAACCAAGTTCATCATCGGAAGTAATACACGAAACAAATTTTAACCCATCGTGAAAATCGTCCTGCACCGCCAATGTATTGGTATGCTTAGGAAATGCTGTTGGATAATAGGCATTTACAAAATTTGGTACATATTTCGCTACTCGTTTATCAATATAGATTAAATCCAATATAGAGAATAGTGTAATGTTTTCCAAATTCTCAAAAAACGATGAAAAAAATACCCAGCTTTGATAATGTCCGTCGTATTCCTCGAGGCGTATAATATTTTTAAATTTTAACGGAGGACACAATCCAGAGCAATATTGTACTGGTATTTCAAAACCAAAACTTCTGAAATTCAATTTCCAAATAGATTCGGTTTTCCAATTTTCTAGGGCTGATATATCCAATTCATGCAAATTCAAATCTACTAGCAAAAACATGTGCTGCATAACCAATTTGTTTGGATCGTTGCTATAAGATGGAAAATATGTAAAGACTCCGTCGTTCTCATCAAATTCAGCAGTGAAAGGATCTCCTTCTTGACCGAAAGCATTGCAATATTTACAAAGTCCTAACATTTTATTCGATTCGGTGAAGTAGAAGAAAGTTTTCTCAGGCAGGGTATTTTCATCAAGACGGGCAACAATTCGGTAGAGAAAAGGCAAATCTTTTGAGCTTTTCTCCGTTACAATTGTAACGTATGCATTTGGTTTGTGGTTGTTCATTATTATTCGTTTGTCGTCAAATTGTTTCTTTCCATACAAATGTACATCCCACTCGTTAAAATTTGATTCATTTTTGTTGACATTTTGGTACGTTGGTGGTAATTGCCATTCTATAAACATTTTGAAGTACGCATAGAAATATTGGAAATCTGTATGCAATTCCTTCTCGTCGTGAGGGAAGAGAAAAATATGAGAAACACATCGTAGGTTCTTATAATGTTTGTACATCATAAATCGCTCCTCGTCTTTGACAAGACGTTCTCTGTAATAAGCAGTGGCTGATTTTTCCGGGGCTGATGAATAAGTATGCAAATTAGATAAATATTCATGGCTTAGGGTTTCTTTACTATTGTAATCCGTCACCAAGTGATACAAATTTGAGTTTTTGCTAATCATCTTTATGTCACTGTTTGAAATAAACACAGGATTTTCCATTGCAAAGAGAAGAATTTCTTTTGCCATTGGAGTATTAAAGAAAAATAAATGCACACTACACTCACGATATACATTTAAGAACTTGTAAATGACTTCCTCTGAATTTGATTTTGTTATGTCGCATAATATTTTTGTTGTAAAGATTTCGATACTAAACAAGTACACAAAAATGTCAAGTATTTTATTATATTTCATTTTTGAAATATTTTATTATTTATGTGCGATATGCTATAGCTAGCTATAATTATTTCATATTTTTGTAACTTTTAATATTTTTTTTATTTCTACAATTATTTTATTTTTTTAAAGTTTATGGTGATAGCAAATGAATATTGAGGGGATTACGACAACGAATACCTAGCACAAATTTAACATTAAATGGTTTAGTAGTCCAAAGTGAACTAATGTATATTAAAAAAAGTAATGCCAAAATTAAAAGTATTACCTCTACGGCATTCGGTATAAATTAATGTCACGCCAAGTTCCGAGACTTGTATAACGCAATTCTTAGCTAGCATACTGTAAAACTTGAATAATGTTACCACATTAAGAAGAGCCATTATTTTAAACAATTGTACATTCAGTAATACTTACCATTAGAACGATAAAATCTCCGCTCATAATTAAAAACCATTTAGGATACATTTGTTCGTCAGTATCGGATTTATGTAAATAATCACGCCCACGTTTTAAATTCTGACCAATGAAATAATTTGCTCGGTGGGCTACATCTACCAATTTATTTGCAATTGGTATATTATTAGTCATCAAAAAAATGCTACTTTTTGTGATATTTATCGTAACTATTTGTTACTTAAGTCATAAAATTAACATGGGATTAATTGCCAGTCGCTAAACCATTTTCACCCTTTAAAATGCTGACAATACAACTACATTCATTACTAGTGAACCCAGCTAAGGGGAAAATCTAGCACTCAAGAGAAATTCAGCAGGCCACGCATCACTGCAATGAAAACAATTTCGAAATTCGAAAACATCCCATTAGGTTATTATGTTAACTTTGTAACAACAAAGTATATTTAAATCAATATACTTTTATTTTCTACAGTGGTAGGCAAAATTAGCTGCAGCCCCAAATTCCTGATAAAAAGGAATTTCCTACACCAAAATAATAACTGTAGATCAAACAGAAACAGCAGCATCAAACAGAGAACAATGAAAGACTCTATTTTCGAAAAAGCTCGCACAAAGTTACCAAAAAGCTCCATTTGAAAATAAAAAAAATTCGATTCCCCGTGGACTTTTGGAAAAACATACAAAATCCATGAGTACAACTTACGAATAAAATATTTTTGTGTTACCCAATACGGTTATTTACTTTAATTCTACAAAAAGATGTCGCAACTGGCACGAAGGAATCAAGAGGGTAGTAAAAAGTAAAACCCGGCTCTACTAAATAATGTTGAATAAGTTTGTCGATGTAGCAGAACCAATTTGGATTAGAAGTTTTGAAATGCTATTTAATACGCACATTAATATCATTACGAAATGACCTCTTTCTCTTATCATTTAATTTCCATTCGATCACCCCTCACATTCAACCTATGTTTTCTATTATTATTTTTGATGTTGTAATAATAATATGAAACAACTCATTTCGTTGGTTTAGAGGAATTGGGCTTGCGCATTTGGCTTTTTTGCTTTTAGGGAACATGCATAGATTACGTTTGGAGTTGATGGGAGGAGCAGGTACTCAAAAGTGTTGCAGTCAGCACTAAGACGTTACACATGTGGGAGGGGGTTTTGCTTTACGTAATATACGCAGGTTCCCTAGGTTCTCCCTACCACACGTACATATATATATATATATATATATAGACAGGTAAATTTATCAAGTCTACAATTATATATAGAGATTTAAGCATAGTCAGCTATAATTCCTTTTTTCGTGACTTCTACGATTATACTGATTTTACTGTGGCCATTTAATAATATTTTTCAATTAGTATCTATATTATGCAGTACTAGGCGGTCACAGGACCCAGGTCCTGTCGTACATGAGGCTAGTACTTCTACAAACAATTTTAGGCCAATTACACCAGTATTCAGATGGGTTCAACACTAATATAATGTATAACCGGTCTCAGGGCCCAGGCCCTGTTATAAATAAAGCGTGTTTCTTCCGGGGCATAAATTGTACGATTATTAGAATGCGTCTAACTGATACACAGATTTTTTATATTAATTCCGATTGATCTTCCCACGGTCTCTCATTTGATGGGACGATAGGTAGAGATTTTACATTATTATAGTCAAAAAGTAATGCAAAACTTCGCCTTAGTACGACCTAGAGTCAACTCGAAATATGATTGTGGGTACTGATGTTGGATTCGAGGTTTACGGTACTCAAACCATAACCTTTGTACATACTGCCATTAACTGATAATGGACCATTTTGAGGTCAAGTTAGCCTTAATTGGCAATGTAGTGTCAAGTAGTCAAGTAGAAAACTGAATAATTTACATTGTTACTTTTTGGTCCCATAAGAGAGGTTAAACTTTTATATTATGGGACTTTTCGAGCTGATTCCATTATTCTTGAGTTCCATTCCTGTCTCAGCGCTCTGCTGTTTTACAGAAACGAAAACGGACTCACTTTTTGGAAGTCTGACTTTTTTAAAGTATTTAAAGTAAAGATATCAAAAAATTTGTTCGTGGATAGTCCACGATTATAAAAATCAAATACCTATTTTGGGAACAATTAAACCGTATGTAAAGACAAATTTTAAATTCAACGTAGGTTGACCCTAAATGTTAATCATGGAATGTTCGAGCGCATAAGTGAACACAACGTAAATTAGAACTATATTTTATTCATTACGCTGCCAAATCTCTTCCCCTGAGGTAGTGAAATAGCCGGACAGGTTAACTTGAGGTTACGACTTGAACAACAATTGATTCATATTTCGGCAATAAATTTTGGAAATTATGGTTATTTTGTTAGTAATTAACTGTGATGAGCGTCCTCAATTGAAAAAATGAGACAAAAATGTTGTACATATTGTGGTGAAAAGTGAAGTATTTTCAGACAATATTACACAGTTCTAATTTTACAGTTTCCAACAAATATCTAGAACATGTCTTGCTTCTTTATTTTTCAATTAAACTATTGGTTGTGAAATTGAGAAATAGCATAATTCAATGTAAATGGATCAAATACAAATTTTCCCGCACATGAAATGATGAGATCCTTGAGAGCACTCAGCACTGAAATTTGGAAAAATTTGCATACAGAATGCATGCAATACTTCTGTTATGAAATATTTGAATATTAGAAATAATGTAATACTTCAACATTGTTAAATTCAACGCACATGAACCAGTCTACATTTATCATATCGTCCCTTAAGGATCGAAAAAGCCTCTATCCATTTTTCAGATTGGTGGACGAATAAGCCTATATCCATTTTTTGTTTGGTGGACGAATAAGCCTATATCCATTTTTTGTTTGGTGGACGAATAAGCCTATATCCAATTTTCGTTTGATGCAGGAAATAGCCTCTGTCATCTTACAGCATTACGTAAAGTTGTCGGGGCACAGTAAGAATAAACAAGTTGACGAAACGAAGTATTTATTATTTTTATGTTGATACTTCAAATATATCATCCTATAATGTACATAAGCATTATAAAATTCTAGCTAATTACACAATAAGACAAAATCAAAACTTATAATGACACAAATTCGTATTTTGATATTGGATAAAACTGGACTGGCTGGAAGGAAGAATAAAATTTCAATATTTCCGCCGCCCATATTAACTATGTGTCAATACGCCCCTATAACTTTACAAGCAAAGCTGCAAGAGGATAGAAGCTATTTCCTGCACCAAACGAAAATTGGATATAGGCTTATTCGTCCACCAAACAAAAAATGGATATAGGCTTATTCGTCCACCAAACAAAAAATGGATATAGGCTTATTCGTCCACCAATCTGAAAGTGGATAGAGGCTTTTCGATCCTTAAGGGACGATATGGAGTGATGATAGTTGTGTATTGTGTCAGTCAATTCTGGACAAAACAATTCTAACGTGCGCAAAATTTTGCATCTTTCAAAACCAAATCAAATTTTGATACCTAGACGTTTCAAAATTATAGTAATGCAGTAGCACGTAAATCTCTTTATACAAACATACAAACCTACACGGGTACACTTACGGAATTATCTACGCGCATGTCCCACTGGACTCTTAGTAAGAAGAGATACCTAAAGCTAATTTATAAATAAGTAAGCAATCACAACGCAAATAATGAAGAGTGTTTTCCACATCCAGTAGCTTCCTATTAATAAAGCTAGGTTTCAAATTAAATGGCTCCTGTCTTAAGCATACATAAATATTATATAATGCGAAATAATATCTTAAAAAGTTAATGCTAAATCCTGTGCGTGGAATCCAACAGCACTATTAGTGGTGGCGCCAGATTGACGTTGTATGTTGTATTTCTATAAAGGTAATGGCAGATATTCCCGAAATACGTCGTTGGATGGCATCGATCCTTGATATCCAAGACAGCATATAAAATATTTACATGCAATTTTGTTTAACTTATAAAAGAATATTAACATCCCATATTTCTTCTCTTGCAACTTCCTATATTAATTATTCCATTTCATACTTCCATGGGAAATGATAGCTAAGCGAACAAATTTCCGGAAAAAATCTTTGAAATCTAATCTGTTAATGATAATTTTAAAAAACCCATAAATTAGAATAAAATTAAATTGCTTGACAAATTGTAAGTTATACTGTATGAGATGGTGGATGTTTGAGAATGATGGTCGCCCCGAGTGAGTGGGTTCGGATTGGTGATCACGTAATGATCACGCATCCGTCAGGAACTCTTTTCACATATACCCTAAAAAACAGAAAAATATTTTTTTGATCAAACATGTTAGTTTACTTCTCTAAAGCAGACATAAAAAACTATTTAGCAATGTTTTTTGAACACATTAAGGTTTTTTTATTTAACTATATCAAATAATAAGTCCACAATGAATGAAGATAAACATTAAGCTATAAATAAATCGTGGGTGAGTGGTACTTATATAAATATAAACTCAGTTTTAATTCATTCCCATTCTTTCTCATGTTTTAGAATCCTACTTCTCATCAACCAAAAAAATGAATGCTTTATTGCTTATTGTTGATCTACATATGTACATGTACTATATAAAAGGTTATTCATAAGTTGTGCACGCATAGTTTGTTTACTTGAGAACCAGGGCAGCTAGAGACATTTCGGGTCAAAAACATTTAAAACTTATTTGTAAAAACTTGCTATATACCGCAATGTATTAAAAATTTTTTAATGAATTATTACCCTAAATATTATTAAAATCATTACGTATGATGCACCAGTCTTACAAGTTGGAATTTCCTCTTTCCAACGGTGGCAACCATTTGTCAGTAGCTGCCCTGGTTCTTAAGTTATTAACACAAACTATGCGTGCACAACTTGTTGGCATCCTGTACACAAGCACATATCTAGAGGGGGTGCCCGGGCCTCTCTAAGTTTCCAGAAAAAAACGATTTTTTGTCAAAAGAGTTAAAAATCCTAGAAATTTTAGCGCTTCACGCTAATATGTTTTGTTTTACCGATTATTTGGTGGACCCCCTTAGTCAAATTTCTGAATACGTGCCTGCCTTTACCGATTTTAAAATAAATAATTTTTAGTCCGTTATAGTAAATAGTGAACTTATAGGGGCTTAATAATTTGCAAAATCTTTTGCTACATGAAACTGCGTATCGTCCTTTAAGGAACAAAAAAGCCAATATCCATATTTTGTCTGGTAGCGGAAAAAGCCTACATCCATTTTTCGTTTGGTGAAGGAAATAGCCTAACTACACTAACAAAAGTATGGATAAAGGCTTTTTCCGCCACCAAACAAAAAATGGATATTGGCGTTTTTCCGCCACCAAACAAAAAAGGGATATTGGCTTTTTCGTTCTTTAAAGGACGATATTATTATATTATTATCGATACTTCGTTCGTTTGCTTGTGACGTTAGCAGTACCACTCCTCTCTAGTTCACGAGTTTTGTATAACGGGCCAATTTTACCAGCTCCTATCCTACTCTAACATATTTACTCTATCCTCCTTTTCTGTCCCAACAACTCCCACCTGAGTGACTTTACCTGGGACTGGGAATCAACTCCACAGTACTCGTCGGGAAGTCCAGCTAACAACAACTACTAGTCTCTTACCTTTCCTATCTCATTCGGTATAATCTAATATTATTATAGACTTGCTTCGTAGTAAAGATTCAGTCTAATTACGTTTCAACATACGTTTGAGTTAGTACATCAATTATTACAAACACACATACACACATTGACATCAATTTTAACACAAAATATTCCTTTCGTTCGCTGTTTTTCAACTTCATAATCATAGGTTGGGAATTTCAGATTTAATATTCACATGCAAAATTTACCTTAAACAGCGAATTAAGTTGAGTGTTAGGCTAGATAACTTTTTAATGTCTACCTAATAATATCTTACATTGAAGACACATAGGTATTTGAGCACAGTTTGATATACACTTCATTTTTAGGCCAATTCCAACCCAGTACTTTTGCATTCATGTTCGAGTTTTACAATGAAATCTGTTATTTACAATCAGATCTTAGATGTCTTACATACCTATAAGAGGTATGTAAGACCAATCCATTAAAGGCTATAATAATCCCGAAGAACAGGAATAACAATATTTTTCAATAAGAACTACCAATTTGAGTAACTTTTATTCTAGGAACTCTTTTCGTTGAAAATTACTGCGTCGATTGTAAATTTGTTTCAACAGTCAAGGATGAACCGTTGCTGAACAGATATATTACTTTTATCCTTAAGACATGTCAATTCTTTTGCAATCTAGAAGTGAATATGGTATAAAAAGTTAGTATAATATTGTTAACATATACCCAAAAATTGAAGCTGTAAATTGCACATTGTGTAAAATTTCAAAATCGTGAGGTTTTTAAGTCAGTTTTAAAGAGTCATTTATTTTTTAGAATTTGCAAAACTTAATATTTTCTTCCATAATAGGTACATAGGAACATATTCTATTTTTTAATCAACATAACAAGTTATCATCATCTATAAACAGTCTTAGTCGGTTACAATGAAAAATTTGAACGAAAGATTAAAAACCTTGAAATGGCCAAGGAACCGAGCAAATTTCATGAAGGTATTGGCTTTCCAAATAAAAATGTGTAACATGTTTGGAGCCTGCCCAGTGGTATTTAACAATGAGTATTGTTGTCCATCAATATCCAAATCAAATGGGATCGTTGTAGGACGTATCTGTCAATTGGTACGTACGTAATATACACAGTATTTCTTATTGGCCAGTTTGTCCTTAGGACGTTGTCACAAGATAATTCTTATCTAAACGGACTCTGTTTCGCTATTGGAGGTGCCATGAGCCTTGAAAGTGCAATATTTCTAGGAATTCTATTAAATTTGGAGGATATAGTCAGTGTTTACCAAGAAACAATAAAAACCATTATGAAATTTGAAGGTATAAGTTATCTGTTAAAATAATATTGTCTTAATATTGTTCCATACATTATTATTTTGATTATTTTCAAAAATTGTCGATACAAATCTTTTAATTTTTACAGAGGAGCACATGGATTACAAAATCGAAGTGAAAAAAACGGATGTTTATATTGCTCAGCTGGTAACAATTAACGCAGCGTTATATTCCATTTTTATTACAATATTCTTTCTGAGCACGTATGACTGGCCAATATTCCCGTACGCTTTCCTCCCAGAACAATACCAAAGTTGGATCTTCGTAGTAATTTATGGATTAGTAATATGGCTAATAAATGGAGCTACATGCTTCTTATCTGCATTTCTTCTATCTGTTATGATCCTCGTTCGTCCAATTGGTTTTTTCATTATGAAGCAACTTAAGTAAGCAACTACTATATTAATTACCTACTTTTTTAAACAATAGCTTGGTGCAGTGTTTTATAAATTCATATTTTACAGATTCGGAAGGAACGATTATGAAAGTTTCGATTCTGTCAGAAGTCCAGAAGTTTTTGTAAAACTTCACATCTCGATTCGGATTTTGTTTAAAATCTGTCAAAGAATACTTCAAAATATTAACTCAGCCAGTATATTTCATCAACAATCGATCAGTTCTAATGATTATTTTCATTATAATCCACCATTTTAATGAAATGTCACCTATTTTAATATTTGTGTTTATGGTGTTTGCAATTGGTGCTGTATTGTTCTGGATTATCCTTTTAAAGTTGTTACATAAGATTTCCAATAACCTAAATGGAATAACAAAAAGCATATCATTATTCAGATCTAGGAATAACATAGAGGTTGTTTACATGAAGAAATACAAAAAGTCTTGTACATCTTTTGAATTTAGAATAGGGGATTGCATCAAAATCAACAAAAAGAGTGCCCCTAAATTTATAATAAGCCTTAGTAGAGGTACAATGAAACTTCTTATGAGTTCGTAATTGTAGGGCTGGTAAATAAGTATAAGCCTGTAGTTTTTAAGAAATTGTTCTTGTATGCTGACCATAAATGTAAATACCATTTACCAATAGTTGAAAAGATATATAATTACGCTTGCTCTATATAAACAACTGTATCTGATTTCCACGAATAAAACGTCTGTTTTCTGCTATTTATTTAAAATACTCATCCACTATATAATTTTTCTAACCACCTTATTACTTTTCTATATTGGCGCCGCCTCTTTGTAATACAGTATCGATAATTACCAAATTAAGCGTGCAAATATATAAACGGAGTTGGTAACCTTTTATGTAAAACTTTTATTGCGATTATCTATTCTATTATCTATTGAGAGCAATAGAATGTCCAGAGCAACAAACTCCGGACACTTTTTGGGAACGGGGCTTAGTTATAGGTGTAGCAAGGTTCGATTTTTACTAAAACCTGATTCCCCAAACATTTTGATGTCTGTGTCTGTGTTAAATACATAATAATATTATGCGGTAGTGTTGGCATTTCGTCCTCTTTTTCGTATTTCGTCCGGGCCAAGGGTCGAAATGGACGAAAATCAGTCTCAACTTACTTTTGACTTAAGAAATCAAAATTAAAATATTTCAAAGTTGAAATATCGCCTAAACCAACTAAAAATTAATCTAGTAGCAATAGATTAATTCTTCTATTGATTTTTAACTGCAACTTTTATTTGTTGATGACCGACTATTGAACCAAATACCTCAATGTGCCCCAAAAGAGTATTTCTTCCATTTTCACCATTTATTGTCTCAATTTTGACCAGGTCATTTTGTCCAATTTGACCACATGTGGATTAAACCACTTGCCAATACTGATACATGGAAACATACGGAATTATACAGTGTGCATGAGTCAGTTTACGTTTATACTATGAGTATTCCATCGCATAGTCTTGCTTACCTTTCTTACAAAGGTATTCAAATGAAAACTTTGTGTACAAAATTCAACAAGATTTTAACTATGACCATAATATTACTGTGTTTTTGTTATTATGTGCATGCATCCATTAAAACTATTAACACTAGATATAGTAGTCAGTACAATAATGATCACGCTTTTAATTGCATGCCCTCCTAAAACCTGTTTATTACAGGCCATAAATTCTCTCCAAATATCCACAACGTGGATTATAAGTATTAGCTGGATATAGAATAATTATATCTATAGGTATGCTAAATTTAGATTTACATTGCCCCATTTTTTGATTGCGGATATGATATTACTGCCATTAATTTTTTCCTAATCTATTGCATAATGGCATGCAATAGCTTTGCTCTTAATGCTCATGTAATTGAAGGAATGTTTTGACACGGTCAATTTGCATGTTATCTAACTGCAAAACTGAACTTACAAAAACAAAAGTGTTAATAAAGTTTCAAAGGCTCTTAATAGATATCTTAAAACAATAACAAGATTAGAATCCCAAGCAAAAAAAACAATTTCAAGAATTATCCGGCTTTTAATTAAAATGATGCAATGCTGATAATTGCAGTGGAAAATTATTTCCTATGCAATAGTAAGTTATTTTTCTTATCATCCTAATTAATGCATTTTATTACAGATTATCACAATCACTCAATGTTTAGCATTGCAAGTAGTATATTATGTCATATTAAGTTTACAAATTGTGCAATATACCTTAAAAGATAGTGACAGCATGCAGTAAACAGCATTGACGTCACAACCAACTCATTTTCTGGGTATATATAGGAATGTACATAAAATAATTCCTTACCACCCAACAGAATCTCCTCTATTCAAACAGTAGTCAAATATATTCCAATTACAAAACCAAATTTAAAAACTCGACAATGAAACTGACCTTCATCGTTTTAATAATGACGGCTTTGGTGATTGCCTCTGTGATTCCCGCAGGTAATAATCAATTATTTAAAAATTACCTATTCTTTTATCCCAAGGAAAATTAATATTTATTTACAGAATATACTTTGTCTTATTACAGAAACTGACGCAGCATGTACCACCAGTGAGACATTTACTTGCGGATTTACTTGTGGTATTTATTTGCATTTCTATTTCTGTTTTGTTTATTTTTAAAAAATTTTTACTTTAATTCAAGATTATTTGATTTACAGGTACAAAGAGTTGCAAAAGTGCCACATGCAACTCACCCACCGACTGTCAGTGTAGCGGTTGTAATTGATCTTGCGATTCGTCTTTTCATAGCTATTTACATTTATTTCTATTTGAAAATTTCTATTTGCAACTAAAACTTAACATGGTATGATATGTAAAAAATATTATATTGTATGCTATACTTATGGACAGATAATTTTGGGTTGATTGATACAATAAAAATTAAAAGGCGACAATAGACACATTATTATTGTACGACTTTTTATTACTTCGGATGACTCAACATGGCCCTGGTTTGACTAGCCCCGTGCATGTGAGCTTAACTACATCGTTCACGACGCTGTTAACACAACACTTCCTTGCAGGACTACCCTTGACTGCATTATAACAGGTCTTTGGCTGCCCCCGGATGAACACTGAATTTATAAATTACGTAAAATTAGTAATCTTTTTATAAACAATTTCAATAAGTTTCCAAAATAAGAAATTTGAAAATTTTCACTTACCGTTGGAAATGATGTGCTTGGGATTGCAATTATTGAAGCAATGGTATAAGAAAGTAATACGAACGTAAGCAAAGCTTTCATGTTTTTTGGTTAAAGAGAAGTTGGGTTTTAATTTTAAATCACTCGTTGAATTTATGGGAAAGAAGTTTTCAGAACTGAGTTTATATAAGTACCACTCACTCACTATAAACAACGAGTTATTTTTATGGTTTAATGTTTATCTCTATTTATCAGTTGATTTTTTCACTAAAAATAGCTGTATTGTCAGAGAAATGAAATCTATGACTACTTACTATTATAACACAATTACGATTCAGTTTTTATTATATACTACATCCAAATTACTTGCAACACGTGCGTCAAACATTTGGCTGTCATAACGTACGCACGAGGAAAGGTAATTATAAACTCAGTCTTAACGTATGCATTGCATAAAGAATGTTTTTATCACAACCAAAAACAAAACAACGGCAGGTATAAATAATTTATAAATAGACCTATCGCTATAATTACTATTGCGCAAACACACTTGATTTTGAATTACTTTATTATAGTACACAAACAATTTCAGTTTTTCTTTTGAACCACTCATACTTAGTTTTATAGATGTTTATATAAACAATTTAATAATCTACTTTAGTTTTGACGATCATCTAGCAAAGTGGGATGTCAGTTATTTAGTAGAAGGCTGTGGCTGTGGATAGGCTACAATATACAAACCTTTGCCACAATGCGAGAAAAACAACATTTCATGATTTTGGTGATCGTAGGTACGTATCAATATGTACACCTCCTAAATTCTTGGATTGTAGTTTGTCTGCGGTGACTGTCAATAATTATTTTATAAAAGCAAATCAATAACATATTAAAATGCCTATATACCTATAGAGGAATTAGCCACCAGAGTCATTACCGTTGGCAGTAAAATGCTACATAAATGAGCCATCAATTTTTTAGAGTTGTTTTGCTTGAGTGCTTAAACTGGCTTAGAGAAATAAGTGCACAGTAAAAAGTCAGCCGCTATAATTACTATTGCGCAAACACACTTGACTTTTGAATCACTTTATTACAGCACACAAACAATTTGAGTTTTTCTATTGAACCTCTTATTTTTTGATTGCTTCCTTCCCCATAGACGTCAGTACTCAATAGTTGGTGTAAATCTCAGATATAAACAATACAAATGCGAATTTTAATACCAAGTTTAATGAAAGTCGGTACGCTTGTACTTAGAATATCTTTATTACATATTTTAATTTTAGAGTTTTTCAAATTATAATTGACGGGGTCCAAAATCCAAAATGATTTTTTCGGAAAGAATATATGGGAGACCGTTAACATACTTCTACGTCAAACAAAAATTCCAAATGCTTACGTTTTATAATGGACGTCGAAAATTGATGTGGCATCAGTGACGTATTTCGCAGATATCTGCCATTTATAGATAGGAATATTAAACATACCAGCACGCCACTTTGACGTCACCGATTTATGCTTTTGGTTTACACAGAATTTAGCATTAACTTTTAAAGATATTTCGTATTATATATTTATGTATATTTAAGACAAGAACTCAACCGTTTAATTTAAAACAAAGCTTTATTAATAGAAAGATATTAGGAATAGAAAATACTCTTCAATACTGTCGTTGTGAGTGGCTACGTAGTTATAGTTCAGTTTTGGGTATACTAAATTAGATAGTATATATGTTACAGGAAATTTGTACAGACCGGACGTATGCATAGGTCCGGCAGGACATGTGTACACGGCCTGTCCTGAAGTCGGATATTTGAATTATCCTAGGACATGTGCACTTGTCCTCGGACTTGTGCACATGTCCTAGGACAAATGAAAAGTAATTGTTAAGATAGCCTAGGACAAGTGTAGAAATGGAAGTTTCAGAGGTAATGTTGATGTTGAACATTAATATTAACAGAACAATCATTTTTAACATCAAAATCAGTCAAGTCAAATTTTATTTGTACAATTATGTTAATTATTTTTAATCATTTAATAATTTTTGGCAAAGTAATGTCTAGTCTAGTAATGTAACTGCGAATGTCGAGGCTTCCATGAACTATGTGGCCATAGAGAAGCAATTTCGGTTGGCTACGTGACAACAATTCTTCCAAGTGGGTTCAAGGGTTACGTTTTGTACAATTACAAAAAATTCCAGTTTCCATAGTGGCATTGGTCGCACACCGTATGAGTCCATGTACGGCAATGAAGTCAAAATAGGACTGAAATCGACCGTTTTGCCATCGGAAATTCTAAACCGTCTCAAATGTGAGGAAGATTTAGCAGCTGTACTTGAAGGGTCATCTACTTTGGAAACAATTGAAGAAGAGACAGACACTCCTAATTTAAATGATGCTGAGATGTGTGTGGTTTGTAATTTACCCTGCCAGACTACGTTAAATTGTGTGAAATGCGATCGCGTTGTTCACTTTAGCGATCCATGTAGCATACAAAATAGTGACAATTCTTCAACAAATTCCACATACACATCCTCTTTGCAATAACACTGCGATGATAAAGGAACATAGGCAGCAGTCTTTAAATGGCCTAACTAAGCAGGCAGAGAAAATGACATTTCGCACATCTCAAAGGCTTGAAACTGTTTATGTAGGGGATACTATTATGATTCCTATACCCGAAATGGATAGGGGGCGAGGGGATCATAAAAAATTTAACTGGCGTGATTATTTCTGAGAATGAAGGTTTTTTAAAAATTGGCACTAGATTTGGGCAATTAGAACACACGTATACCAGAAATCAAATAATTAAGTATAATGAAAGTTTTTTAAAGATTGAGGATGTTCCAGAAAATGAAATTTCATTACGTACAGCGGCAAAACTATCTTCTAATGGAACAGGGCAGGAATTCGTAAGATGTTCTTGTAAAGGTACATGCGCCAGTAGCAGATGCAAATGCAAAAGACAAAATTTAAAATCCAACATGCAAAGTGTCACAGCAGTTCTTCTTGCTCTAATAAATGAAATTTTTACATCGTGTTGTGCACTATGGTAAAACATTACTTTGCCAAAAATTATTAAATGATTAAAAATAATTAACATAGTTGTACAAATAAAATTTGACTTGACTGATTTTGATGTTAAAAATGATTGTTCTGTTAATATTAATGTTCAACATCAACATTACCTCTGAAACTTCCATTTCTACACTTGTCCTAGGCTATCTTAACAATTACTTTTCATTTGTCCTAGGACATGTGCACAAGTCCGAGGACAAGTGCACATGTCCTAGGATAATTCAAATATCCGACTTCAGGACAGGCCGTGTACACATGTCCTGCCGGACCTATGCATACGTCCGGTCTGTACAAATTTCCTGTAACATATATACCTACTTAATACAATGTTCTTTCGAGTAGATACATGCCTTCAGCTTTTATCACTTAAAATATAAAAGATATTAGGCCACCAATAGTATGCTGTTGGATTCCACACGTATTATTAGCATCACCTTTTAATGATATTTCGTATAAAATATTTATGTATGATTGATAAGAGCAGTTTAATTTGAAACAAGAGAAGCGTTATTAAAAGAAAAGCATTAGGAATAGAAAACACTCTTCATTACTTTCGCTGTATTTATAAGTATTTATAATTTGGCTTAATGTATGCTAAATATAGATTCTACTCTACTTTATATAATGTTTTTAATATCTACAGTAAAACCAGCATAATCGTAAATTGTGGTTGAAGTCAAGAATAAAGTTAGTTTAGCTAACTGCGCTTATGTAAGTATTATCAACACTTTCAATGTAAGTTAAAATAGTATGAAAAAGTTATGCGACTTGTTAAAATGGTGTGTCAAAATTTACACCGATTTTAATTTAATACCGACCACTTTGATCACTTTCACATGTTTTGTCTATAGACGGTTCAGTAAAAACTCAGGCATAAAACGAATATCGGATACTAACTAGTGAACCCAACAAAATAGCGAAATCAGCACCAAAGGAATTGCGAGGGTCATGTCAGCCATCACGCGGCACGCAACAATGCCCCCAAACTTTGATGTCTAATTTTATCCCAAGGAAATGGATTTATTTGTGGTTAATTTTTACAAAAGATCAATATAAAGATCCGCCAACCTCTAACAAGGCCAGTTATTAGAATTAAATGTGAACTAGAAAACATTAGATAGATTAGAACGTATGTCCCATCAAATTTCTTGATATTTAATCTTATCCCATGGTAATGTCTGTATATTGGTGGTTAATTTTTACAAAAAATTACCACATTTACCCACCTCTAACAAAAAGGCCATTATTAGAATTAGATGTGAATGGAAAAAGTCGTTGCATAGGGTTTTGCATACATAGATTAGAACGTTTATTCAAAATTCAAGACAATGATTATAATATAAAGATATAAAATATTTTTGCACTCAATAAATATCATAGAAAATAATGTTTTTTGACAATGTCTGATTTAGCATATCAATTGCCTAAAATAAATTGTTGCTTGTCGTCCGTCGAGAAAATAATTTTGTTGGTAGGAATTTAAAACGTGTGTATGATTATTTACATAAAAACGATAATTTCTCCTCAGACAGACAATGCCAATGTATCCTAAATAATTTTTAAATTTTATGAGCTGCTGTTTTATCGTTCTAATGCCAATTATTATTCAATGTCCAACTGTTTAAAACAGTTACTCTTTTTAATGTGGTAATGTTATTCGAGTTTGGCAGTATGCTTTCTAAGAATGTGGTGTATTTTATAAGTCTTTCGAATAACTTAGCATGACTTTGAGTTAGGCATTTACTTAAATAGAAATTAGTTCACTTTAGACTATACTAAACCAATTTAGCGTTGTGAGAAATACAAATCAAAGAATATTTATTGAGCATTTTTACTAAGAATTGTAGTAATTCCCTCTATATTTATTTTAACGATAAATTTATAGACAGGAAAAAATAATTTATAGCTTTTATAACAAAATATTTTAAAAATGAAATACAATAAAATTTTAGAGAATTTTTTGTTCATTTGTTTAGCATACAAATCTTTAGCAACAGAAATATCGTGCGAGATAATAAAACTCAACCATTCAGACGAAGTCATTTACAAGTTCTTTAAATGTATATCGTGAGTGTGCCGTTCATTTATTTTTCTTTAATACCCTAAAGCTGCAAAAAAGAAATCCCTCTGGGTGCAATAGAGATACTCTGTGACAATTTCGATCAGGTGACATAAAGATGATTAGCAAAAACTCAAAATTGTATCCCTTGCATGACACAATACAATAAAGCAAAAATCGCTAAGCAATGAATATTATCTAATATGCATAGTTAGCACCTCATCAGCCCCCGCTAATTCAGCCACTTCTGTCTTACAGAGAACGTCTTATCAACGACGAGGAGCGATTTTATGGTCTACAAACATTGTAAGAACCTACGTTGTGTTTCTATATTTTTCTCTATCCTCACGACGAGAAGCGAATTGCACAACAGATTTCCAATATTTCTACGCATACTTCAAAATGTTTATACAATGGCAATTGCCACCGACATACCAAAATGTCAACAAAAATGCGTAATCAACTTATTATAATGAGTGGGATGTGACTTTTCCTACAATAAGACCTCAATTTGACGACAAAACGGAATAACTAATGAACAACCACCAACCAAATGCATACGTTACAATTCGTAACGGAGAAAAAGCTCAAAAAGATTTGCCTCTTTCTCTACCGAATGGTTGCCCGTCTTGATGAAAATACCCTGGCCTGAGAAAACTTTCTTCTACTTCACCGAATCGAATAAAATGTTAGGACCTTTGTAAATATTGCAATGCTTTTGGTCAAGAAGGAGATCCTTTCACTGTTGAATTTGATGAGAACGACGGAGTCTTTAGATATTTTCCAAATCTTATAGCAACGATCTAAACAAACTAGTTATGCAGCACATGTTCCAGCTCAGTAGATTTGAATTTTCATGAATTGGATATATCAGCCTTGGATAATTGGAAAACAGAATCTATTTTGGAAATTGGAATTTCAGGAAGTTTTGGTTAAATGAAGTACCTGTACAATATTGTTCTTGGATTATGTCGTCCGTTAAAATTTAAAAATATTTTACGTCTCGAGGAATACGACGGACATTATCAAAGCTGGGTATTTTTTTCTATCGTTTCTTTGAGAATTTGGAAAACATTACATTATTCTCTATAATTTGGATTTAATTTATATTGATAAACGAGTGGCGAAATACGTTAATCAAATTCTTGTAAATGCTTATAATCCAACAGCATTTCCTAAGCATACCAATACATTGGCGGTGCAGTGACGATTTTCACGATGGGTTAAAATTTGTTTCTGTGTATTACTTCAGACGATGAACTTGATTTCCATCTATTGTATAATCCCTTCCAATTGGACTTGTGGATAGGGTTAATTATTTTCTTTCCTCTTTACGTGTTCTTTCACTTTCATATTTACATGTGACCCTGAAATTTTAAATACTGGAAGAATGAATTCAAGATTCTTTTGGAAATTTTGTTTTTAATGTGTTAATTGCTCACACTTGAACAAGGAGTTGTATTTTCACAGAAAATTGACATCTCAAATTCGATTCCGAATTTTATTTGCTGGTTATTTACTAGCTCTGAATTGTGTTAATCAATGGCTACAAAGCGAATCGTCACAAACGGAACTCTTTAGCACCGAAACCATTTACAAAAATCTCGTCAAGTTATCAAGACATCAAGGGAGAGGGATGATATCGTATTTCCATATAAACTTTGCTGTTAATTTTCCCTTTTGAGTAGCTAAAGAAAATAGACGTACTTTCTGATGAAGGAAATGATTATTAACCATTTTGAACAATTTTTACTACATACTTTATAAATGACGACCTACATAAGACTTTATTTTCTAAATTGGATTTACCACCTGAAGAAGAAACTATTACAAATGAAGTGCTCGCTAATTGTATGAAAATACAAGTTTTATATAGAATACGAAACAGACACCTTTTACGTGGTAAAAAATCATGGGATTTTATATTAAAGTCCAATCGAGAACTTAAAAGACCACTTTATGAAGTCCAGTCAGATTTATTTAAAATCTCTGAGCATTTTCTAGTTCTAAATCGTTTCCATTTGCACAGAGTTTTTTGCCTGGCGACTGAGTGTCACTTCATCACTCTGGATTGCTAGTGGGATTAAACACACTTTATATTTTCTCATCATTATTGTCCGCTGTGTAAGCTAAGACTATTTGAATGCGACAGAGTTGGCTCAGCCCATTGTTGTTAATACTACAAGTAATATAGTTGTTGTATTTGTAATATTCGGTATTAGTATAGCAATTTGCCTTATCGCAATATTTCTAGAAATTTTGATTAGGAAAAAAGGCTATCAAAAGTGCAGGAGATTATTTAATCCATCATTGGGGGTGTGTAAACGTTTCAGGGCCAGAAAAACCAAGGATTTTTTGTAGCATAGCAAAATAAAATTCTGTTGAACAGAGCATTGAAGCTTAACCTAATGTTTTAGCAATAAAAAATTTAAATCGCTTATTCTCATTATAGAATATTATTTCTATAAATCTTGTATGACGTTGGTAGCCTATTAAAAACTATTTTTAGCATTTAATAATATTTGTATTTTAGTTCTTTATATCTATAGACCCTATCACTTCCCCAGATATTAAAACACTTCCTCAGCACTACTAATCTATTGATGTATAATTATTATAATGAATGAAAAAAGCAAAACGACTAGTCGAAAACTTTTGCTTAAGCGATTTATACCCCTGTATAATGTTGTTGGTATATTCTTAGTCAACAAACAAATATATACACAAACGTTTTCAAAGCACTTTAATTATTATAAAAACAACGTTACCAATGTTAGAAAATAACTATATAACTAATTAAAAAATAACTAAACCTTTAGTTAAACACATATTATAGATAAAGAGGAGTTTGAAATGGCAAAGCACTCTAATTTCAGTCAACATTACTTTGCCATCGGTCGCCATTAAAATAATGAACATAATTAATTAATTGAGTACATATTCATATAAAAATACTTAATTCATTTTGCTACATGATTGTAACGATCATTCACTAACGTCTACCAGTCATAGATCGCTATTGTTTTGCTTAACTACAACTACATAGCAAAACAAAACTTACCACTTAAAGTACATCTAAATAAAAAACGGATTCTTCATGTTGAGATCACAATATCCCCGTAATTAATTAGATATTGATCAGGTAATAAGGCATGAATTGAATGCTAAATTAAATTTCTTACGGTGGCAGCCACTTGTTTTGTATGGAACCATCAAACATCACTTAAATAGGAGCCAGTCACGTGTTAGAACCATGTGGTACACAACAAACTAAAGCCTGGGTAGGTCTGTAAATAAAAAAGTATCAAAGGTTTTATCAAATAGATTTCCAAATCAAAAGGTTGCTATAGGGATTATTGGGGTGTAAGGTTATCCCGTTCCAAGTGAGTTGGTACCCTCAAAAATTTATTTTTTCACCTATGGAGGACAAATTATAGTATAAGGGATTGTTTGGATAGGATAAGTGGGACTACCTTTTAACTGCCAACTTCAGGAGTGGCCAAACTTTATACTACAAGAATTCCTATAGCAACCTTTAGGTCGAATACTCATTAGGGCCCCCAGCTTATGGCGACTAAATTTTGAAAGTAAGGCATAGCATAAATCTAGTTAGGTGCATTCTGTCATTTGGTATCATTAAAATCGGGAATATAGAGGGGCCAGAAAGGGAGCCTACCTTGATTGTGGTACGTGCTCTCCCGAAATAGAGAATCAAATCTCAAAAGTGCCAGCCGTTAGCCTTTTCTCCAGTTATTTCACTAACAATAATATTTTTCCTGGTTATGGCGCTGTTGGTCTAATGCAACGTTCAAACATTGCTCATACTAACGGAACAGCTTTATATATATAGATATATGGATGGAATCGATGGACTGAAGTTAACACTTCAAAACTTTTAGTGTTAAATTCAGTTCCTACTTTTAGTCTAAAAGTATTAATTCTTGTTACATGAAGTCAACCATTTTGCCGCACACTTAACACGATGGGGTTAGAATCCTCGGATCACGCTGGCTTAATTCGGTATTATTAATGATAGGGTTGAGAATTTTGACTTTCATCATTGTAGAAAACTCCCAGTTATTATCCTTCTGAAAAACTGCAAAAATTCATCGCGGTTCTCAACCATAACGATTGCTTTTCTCTTCTTCTCCATGCAATATCGATCTGCAAACAGACATGCCAAAAACAAAATATATACCAAAACTGTACTTTGTAAATTGCAGTAAAAAATTTAACCATTGATATAATATTACCTGACTTGCATCTTGTTCCGTTTGAAGATGGACTACAAAAAATGAGCCATTGTAAGCTTTAAGGTACGCATTTTTAACCCTTAAAAGCAGTTTGTTTGGCTCCCAGTTTTAACTATTGTGTTACCAGACGCAGAAGCATCGGATTCGGGTTGATATAAACAGGATTACTCACTTTCTACATGATATTTGATTGTTCTTCTGTTACATGTTAAATAAAACAGCACCAATAATAATAAAATACAATACAACTAAAAAATTAGAAGTACAACAAAAGCTCAAAACAGAATTATAAAAATTATTATACAATTTTACCAGAAAATTTTTTTGCTTTAGTTTGGCTTCTTCTGCTTGCATTTCAGAAATAGCTTTTTCCAACACTCTGTGCCATTAAGTCAGCATCGTGGAAAAAAAGGTAAAATCCGTTGATGTTCTGATATTTTGGCAAATGTATCAGTGATAAAACTAGCAATAAATATAATCATTTAATCATTTTGTTAATGTTTTAATATTTTAAAATAACAATCACAGCAGTGAAGCAGAATATTTAAGTAAATGAATTGCTAAGAAGTAACTGTTGATTTAACTTCTGTCTGATACCTTGACCTCTTGCACAATCCCTTCCTTGTTACATCCTTTTTCCAATACGTCGGCGTACTCATTTCTTGTAAACGTTTGGCATCTGGAATTTTTTGATTGGCGGATGGCAACGAAAAATGGTAATCCCACTCTGGTCTCCCAGGTGGACAAGCCTCAAATCACGATAGGCTTTCTAGTATAACCAGTTCTTTTGGCAAACTCTAAATAGCCCAATATAAGTTCGTGATACACGTCGAAGTTTTCCAGTTTACGAGGAGAAAAGTGAGCAACTCGAATTCATGTATGTGGCCAAATAAACACAACGTCTATTTGGTAGAGGGCAACTGTCAGTTCCATATTCTTCTGGACATGCATGCCAAAGAAGCAAACGTCTTCTCCATCAGTCATTTGAAATGCAAAAAAAATAGCTTTGGCTCTGAAAAAGATAAGTCCAATACAAAAAAGTAAAAAAAAATAAAATTTTTCATTACAGGTACAAAATAATTCTAGATTATTATTTTTACTTAGAGTAATTTAGTAAGGTTACTCACCGGTAAGGAAAACCATTTTGGAAAAATTCGTAGTGAGGAACACGCATTCTTAATCGTTAATATTTAATTTATTGACAGTATTAGTTCCAGAAGACAGAACTCTTACGACAACATCATCAATTACCTCGTTCGCCTCTGCTTTTCTGGGAGCGAGATAATTTTCCACTTCGTTCTTCAAGCCATCTCGATAGCGTAGTATGTTTTCAAATTTTTGGCGAAATACTGGTGTTTTGGCTTAGCTAGTTTTTCATTGTCATGTACATGGTGAACAAATAAACCTATTAATTTATAATAATGCAAAAATTTAATGAATAACAATCAACGCATTATCTACATGACCATGACAGTACAGAACTACATTAAAAAGTCTAAAATTTATTACCCCTTCAGGCCACACGCCAGTCGTAATAGAGGACGCAACACTGGTGCAACAACTTTTCTTGCACTCCCTACATTCCAACAAATAATCTAGAACAGGACACTTATTTTTGCTAACATAGAAGTCCTTTTTGTAAATACACCCTAGATTATATAAAATCCCACATTTATATATTTTCTTCCCCACAAATAAGAGCCAACAAAATAAGAGTCTAGATCTGAAAAGTAAAACTTACTTCAAGGTTTCTCACTTGGGGCTTTTAGGGTGTTTAATTTTTATTCCCTAATTTGAAGTAACACTTGCCACAAACTTCAACACTACAATAAAGATAGTAATTAACAATTTATTTACTTGTTGATAAAATATATTTTGTGTCTTCTGCATGTTTAAAACCTACTCGTTGTTTACGAAATGGGCTTCATCAAAATTTATTACACATCTGTTGGTCTTTTTAGCTTGGCAATATAAAAATTCTGCGATCGCCCAACTTGGCCGCAGCAATAACCAAGAAGTTCCATTTCCTCGCTGACACGATTCTCAAATACTCAAAAGAAGCTGAAAAACAATAACAATAGGTAAATTTTCATTTAAACTGCCTTAATATGCTCAGTGTGACAATGAGTAAGTATATAAACTGAATATTTGAACTGATTAACAAAAAAATTACATTTTTGGCGTCATGGAGTTGCGTTTTTGGGCCAAGTGTATATTTTGCACTGTCAAATACTAAATATATGTCTTGAATCACATCCCAAGGATCTTTGCCAATAAATTTCAAAGCCATTGAATTTTCTTCTTATGATCTGGAAGTCCATTGGGGTTGGCATTTTTTATGAAGCGATTCATTGAGGCTTGCTGAAAATAGAAATCCGCACAAAAATCTAAATGTCAATAATCTTGGCAAATCAGATGTTGAGTTTTGATTTACTGAGTTATGACCAAGAGACAATGGACCCTCTGACGTGATCTCTACCACGTGATTTTCTGGTCATAACTCGCAATTCAATCTGCTTGCCGAAAACGCTTCTCCAGTTCAATAATATATTATAAAGTTTTACATCATAGTTTAGCATGGTCTTCATGGCTCGTGAGAAGTATTTATTAGTATCCTTCGCCTCCAATTCATTCAATATATCCAGTGAAGTTTTTGTTCCCATGTATTATTTGGTAGTTGTGCTGCAAAAGGAAAAAATATTTAATTAAAATTGATTGTAGAAGTATGAACATATGACTAGTATTAATTACATTCTTCGGTTTTACATTCTACAGAGTAAAAACTTTTTAATGTGGTTATTTTGATAAGTTATTTTTGGAGGCAGTTGAGAAAACAGAATATATATTTTATTTTTAATGTCTAAGCTACAAAAACATTGGACGATTCTTGGGTTTGTTCGGCGGGGCTAGGCTGCATGGTTGACGTTGACACTTTGACAGTCGATAGAGGACGGACACACGTACAGAAGGGTATTCAGTAGGGGGCAGGGGAGAGAGAGAGAGAGAGAATAAGAAAAGATTTGGCTGAATTTAGGCAGCGGTACTTTGTTTGCCACTGTCCCCGCTGTTGCCACTAGGGGGTAAGGGGGTCAGCGGCAACAGCATAAAAGCGGAAACAGTGGCAACAGCAGCAACAGTGGCGACACACAAAACACCACTGGTGGCAACAGCGGCGACACGCAAAAATCCACTAGCGGCAACAGCGGCCCGTTGCCCCATGCTTAATCATTTACCTATTACTATTAATATTTTGCCTCCCGTCACTATTTTTGCCTCTTTTTTGACCTAACTTAATAAAAAATAAACAAAAATGTAGTATGTTTATTTTTAATTAGGTTAGAGTCAAAAAAGAGTGCAAAAATAGTGTGACGGGATAAAATGGAAAAGACAATAGGTTAATTGGCTTAACTTGGGGCAACGGTGGGCAATTGAAACAACGAGATCCCGCTGCCTAAATTCAGCCAATGTGTCTCTGTTGCCGCTAGTGCTTTTAGGCTGTGTCGCCGCTGTTGCCGCTAGTGGTTGTACCGTGTCGCCACTGTTGCCGCTGTTGCCACTGTCTCCGCTATTATGGCTGTTGCCGCTAACCCCCAAACCCTCCCAGCGGCAACAGTGAGTATGACAGCAGGGACAGTGGCAACAAAAGTACCGCTGCCTAAATTTCAGCCAAAGATTTTTCCAAAAATTGCGAAAACTTTTCTTGCTTCGCGTGAATATGTCCTATTTTTGACATTCTCCTCCCCTTGACCAAATATCTGGATACGTGCCTGCACTGACACCATTACGGATGGACGAACCACTACAGTGGCTATCGATTTATCAATAATTGATAATACTCTCCAATTTTTATTAAAGACTAGACATAGGCATTATAGACTAAAATATAAAAAAAACTTACACAATCCAAATTTAGAATTTATTTGTAGTAGAAGGTACTTCGCTGTGCGTCTTGACAGTGTTTGGTGAAGTCGGCTTATCTATCCAATTCCGATCAACAATGTGAGAGTCCAATTAAACACTATTTATTAGGTTACTTGGTCGTCGTCAAAATGTTAGGAGGACGTTGCTCTTGCTCTGTAACATCTGAGTTGCCCGTTTTGAGCCAACTTCTTTTGCGAAGAAAATTACTTTTCTTTGTTATCCGGATTTTGGTCAGCTGCAGATGTATTCTGTTGTCGTCTAACTTCTTTGTACAGACTTTTCCTAATCGCTTCTATCCATGTTTGGGGGAGAATGGCCAGATTTGGTTCCATGTATTTACTATATGGTTGGTTAATAGCATAGCTGATGTGAATAAATCAATCCACCGATCTAATTCTCAATTAATAGAGGTTTCACACAATTGCGACTGGCAACCAAATTAATATTAATAGTGAATAAGCATTGAAACTGACTCCAATACCTCTGCAGCATCCTTGGAATTGTGGGAAACGCCCAGATGATGTAGAAAGTTATTTAGCAATTCGATTACCTGGTTGTTTTAGGAGTGTTTCTATTACTCAAGGCGGAAAAGGTGGGTTGAGGTCGGTACATTCTCATTGTCACTTGTAGTTCAAGGTCACGACAGGATTCATACGTCAAAATTATTACAACGAAACTTACGCAATAATTGTTAGCTATTTCTACTTCGACAATGGCTCGATTTTGTCAACAATGTTTCGTTTAATTCAAAGAATTGATAATTGAACAGGTGGAAGGCGGGAGTGTG